>JAOYND010231743.1:0-24257 GCA_025802135.1 Lagerstroemia fauriei
TCAGGTAGGAGCTATCCGCTCGAGCACGTCGTGCCATTTGACAGCCCGAATGTCGTTCAGTCGAAGGGATCTGACACTGAAAGCATCATGGTAGCCTTAATGACAATCGGGTAAGAGCTAAGTAAAGGTCAAAGAATATCATACATTTTGTTTTGCCGTGTTTGATGCAAGATGCATATCTATGTACTAAACTTAGTTGAGGATGAGATACTATTTCATATGTCTTATAAAGAGAGTTCAGTACGATTGGTACTTCTCCTTTTATCCCTTAATCCTTTTGCTTTTGTCTCGTTTGTACACAAAAAAATATATATTTATATTTATTATATTTGGAAACATCTTCTTTTTAGCTTTTCAAGTTATCAATTAGTAGTCATTAGATTTAAAAAGTTATAAAAAATATCAAAAAAATTATGGCTGCCATGGTAAATTTACAAAACCAAAAAAATTCTACACTCAATCTCTCTTCCGGCTCTTATTTCAAATATATTTTTCTTCTACTTCATTGTTAACCCTTTTCATGAAACAAATAATTCATTTTTCTTGAATTTATCATTAATTAAATAAATTTTTTTTATATAATTATACATATTCACATTTTTTTTATCAGTTTCATTAAGTAATAAATTTCGTACACACTGATAGGATTTGGCTCTATACTAACCATACTATTGTATTCGGACTTTCAATAATAGGATTACTTATCCTTTTGACCTTTGTCGTGTATTCCGCTAATTAAGTGATGACGAAATAGATGCTTAGAATCGTTTTCTCAAGAGCAGCATTTCTAAGGATGTGAGATGACTCACCTTTACTCGTATAATTTTATATAGCAGTTCGGGTTTACTAGAAACCTATCCAAAGTGCGGTTTTATTTTGGTAGCTGACCAGGATAAGAATTATTTAGTACCCTTCGATTAGGGGTGCGTGGTTTGTTTAGTTCGAAATATTGTATCGAATTGAGCCAAACCGTAAATTCGATTCAATTTGGTTTGGGGTATCAAGTCCAAACCATAATATTTTACCTTAAAATAAGACTCATATAGACCGATTTTTACGGTTCGACTAATTGGTTAACAGTTTTTTATAAAATAAATATAATTTAATCCATAAAATGTAATTGGTTTGGTTTGCTTTGAAATTAACCAAGCTGAGCCATTCAAAAGTATACAAATTATGAATTACTTAATGTGTGTAATTCAGTTAATAGTGATTTATATTGAACTTAAATTTAAGAAGTCATTTTAATTTTTATTTAATTAAAAATTTAAAAATCGGTTCGGATTAATCGGCCAAATATATCAAGTAACTAAGCGAACTTCTTGATAAAAAAAAATTGAACCATTAGATAATTAACTTGAGCAATTCAATTATTTCTGATTAGATTCAATTGATTATTTGGTTTTTTTCAAATACACTTACCGGCAATCTATCCTTGGAGGAATAATGGATTCGATCCACTAAATTGATCCACGGTAGTTAGGGGTGTGTAAAAAAACCATAAAACCAAACGAAACCGAACCGAACCGAACCGAATAAAAAATAACCGAATTGTTCAAACCGGTTCGCTAACGGTTTGGTTTTTTTTGTCGAGAAGAAGTTCGGTTAATTACTTGATATCATTAGTTCGGTTAATTGCGGTTAACCGAACCGAACTGTTTTCTAATTAGTAATTAAATAAAATAAAAAATTAATATTAAAATATATAATTAAAAAAATATTTTTTACTTAAATTTTGAGGTTCGGTTCGGTTAATTTCCAAACCGAACCGAACTGGTTTTATAGTGAATTTTAATTATTTAAATAAAAACCGGTTAACTGAATTGTTTGAACCGGTTTTAAACAATTTGGTTTTCCCTTCCTCAAATGGTTATGGTTCGGCCCTTATACCGCCTGAGCCGAACCGAACCGAACCACAAACACCCCAAACGGTAGTAAGGACGTCGCCGTTGGACCAATTTATCAGTTAGTTCAAATGAACACTATTTTTGGCGCGATTCTAGTCTCCCGAGGATGTGGTTGGGTTTAAAAAATTATTATGAATCAAATGGAAACATGTTTTTCAATTCAATTTAGTTCAGGGTTTGAATATGAGGGAAGAAGTAAATGATATATGTGTATTCACATACAGTTCGGTTTAACTTACTATGTTAGACTTATTACCCCAACACTGAGCTTATAAATAAGTTGATGCTGAAGTAAGTTAGGATTACTTTCTGATAGTACCTTCGGATAGCCTATCGGGTTGAGAGATCCTCGAGTAAAATCAGAGCCAGCCTCGGGATGGTTCCCCAGAGACCTACAAAAAGTCAAGTCCAGTGTGGTTCCCCGGAATGACCCTCCAATACCTAAGTTAGAGAGTAATCTGAGAAAGAGGAGGAGGGAGGAGAAGGAGAAGAGATGTTGGAAAGGGGATGAGTGAATTGGTTCTACTTGACCCATAATAGGGGCTATATATATATATATATATAGATCCCGATTAGTACGGAAGACTGACGTGGTCATGTCCCCCACATGATAAGCACATGGGAAGGGTTTGACTTGGAGGATGTTCGATATCCGATGTCCGACATCCATGTGGGTAGAAGTCGTACTTAGTGGGCGTCCATGTGGCAGAGAGTTAGACTTAATCATCTGACATCCGTAATATGGGATAAAATTGGACTTAGTTGATGTCCGACATCCTTGTGAGTGGAAGTCGGACTTAGTTGGTGTCCATGCATGTGGGAGAGAGTCAGACTTGAACGTCCGACATCCGTAATGTGGGAGAAAGTTGAACTTAGTTGATGGCCGACATCCATGTGAGTGGAAGTCGGACTTAGCTGGCATCCATGCTGGAGAGAGTTGGACTTGAACGTTCAATGTCCGTAATGTGGGAGAAAGTTGGACTTAGTTGATGCCCGACGTCAATGTGGGTGGAAGTCGGACTTAGTGGACGTCCATGTGGGAGAGAGTCGAACTTGGACGTCCGACGTCCGTAATGTAGGAGAAAGTTGGACTTAGTTGATGTCCGACGTCCCTGTGGGTGGAAGTCGGACTTAGTGGGCGTCCATGTGGGAGAGATTGAACGTCCGACGTCTGTAATGTGGGAGAAAGTTGGGCTTAGTTGATGCTTGACGTCTATGTGGGTGGAAGTCGGACTTAGTGGGCGTCCATGTGGGAGAGAGTCGGACTTGAACGTCCGACGTCCGTAATGTGGGAGAAAGTTGGACTTAGTTGATGTCCGATGCCCATGTGGGTGGAAGTCAAATTTAGCGGACATCGGATTTGAGTCGGTATTTCTTGAGTCAGTTTCCAATGAGAGAGTGGAGTCGGAGACTAGTACATCTGTTTATATCACTTCCAACCATTGATGAATATGGGGTGGAATTTAGATCAGATTCATGATTGATTTAAGGGGCGAGACTTGATGTAACATGATCGAGCACAATGTCAATAGGAATTCCACAACTATTGTTGATACCTAAAATTAAATAAAATTTTAAATCTTCCAAACCTTTACCCTATGTTTGGATGAGGGTGAATGGGGTGAATGGAGGGGAAGGGAAATGAGGGGAAAATTTTTTGTTTATTTTGCTACATAATTTTAATGAAAGGGAAAGGGAATGGAGGGGAATTTTTCACTCCGATTCCCCTCCAAAACCCAATTTCCGTTCACCCTTGATTTGGGTTGAATAGAGCGAAACAATTTATAAAAATTTGTTAAAAATAAAATTACATAGTTATTCCTATGCAAAATCAATAAAAAAAATTATATTATCACTTTTCAACATGTATTTTTGAGAGTATAGGTTTTGTTGTCATCACTTGAGAATGAATCAAACAACTAGTGGTTTTATGATGCTCAATAATTTATAAAAAATTACGAGTTTACGTTAAAACTATATTTCTCTCTGATTAAAATTTAAACAATGTTATATTTGGATCATTAACTTCATTAGTATATGTGATTTAGAAAAAACGCATGTCTTGTTTATGTGACAGTTGTTGTGTGATATCCATAATTTAAATTTTTTTCGAGTAAATTAACAATTTCATTCTCGAGAGATAGATTTGGCGTCACTTGGGTCCCTGAAAGATTTTTGACCTCATTCAACTCACTCAGAGATGCATTTTATATCAGGTCCTTAAGCTTGTTTTTTGCATAAATTATACCATTTTTATGTATCAATTAGGTTTTTGATAACTTCAATTGGGTCTCTTATGACTTCAATTCGGTCCCTCATGACTTTAATTGGGTCCCTCCGTTAAAATAAACACTAACGACATGATTATACTATCAATTAGGTTCCTCTCTATTTGTTTTTCTTCAATTTGGTCATCCCACTAACGTCAATATTATACTATCAATTAGGATTTCGTCTTAATTTCTCTTTTATCAATTATGTCCCTCATCAATTTGTTATTTTTCTAAAAAAAATTTAAAAATTTTAAATAATATTTTTAAATAAAGTGACATATCCTAATAATATTTTTAAATAAAAATCTTAAAATTTTTAAATTAGAAAAAATTTCAAAAAAATTCATAAAAATTGTAAAAATATCACAAAGATGATAAAATATAGGAAATTTTAAAAATAAAAATATTCAAAATATATAAAAATGTGAAGGGCTTGAAAAATTTTCCAAATTTGTGAAAAATATGAAAATTTTGAAATTTTCTATATTTATAAAAATAAAGAAATATAGAAAATAAGGAAAATGTAAAAATAATTGAGAAAAATATAAGTTTTTTTATAGTTTAAATGAAAATTATAAATTATATGTTCAAAATATATAAATTTTTTGGCTATTTTTTTTGTAAATAAGGAAAACTTAAAAATAAATAAAGAATTTATTAAATTTTGAAGGGTATAAAACATAAAAAACCAAAAAAATTTCATAAAATAAAAAGAATTAAAATTTTCAAAGTTATGAAAATTTTAAAATTATTCATAAAATTAGAAATTCATAAAAATTTAAAAAATTGATGAGATTTTAAAAATTGTAAATGATATATATTGTTGACGGGATGAACTAATATTTTGCCACCATAGGTGACATAAAGAGACACTTACAGGGAACATAAAAAGTTTTAAAATTTTTTGAAAACTTTCATAATTTTTTCAGAGGTGATGAACTAGTATTTTATATTTTATATTTTTTAAAAATGTTTAAAAATTATTATATTTTCAAGTATCTATTGAATTTTTCTATATCTTTTGAATTTTTTCTTATTTTTTAAATTTCTTTATTGAATTGTTTGGAATTTTACAAAAAAATTTCATATTTTTTGAGTTTTTCTAGTTTACAAAAATACGTTTTCATATTTAATATTTTTAAAAAAATCTCTAATTTCTTTCATTTTTTGAAATATCTTAAAAATTTATAGAATTTTTTAAAAATTATTTAAAATTTCTTATACTTTTTTCTATTTGTAATTTTTTAAATTTTAAATTTTTTAAATCTTATTATTTTAATGATTTCTTAATTATAGGACTTCCATTTTTTATATTTTTTGAAGTTCAAAAAATCTTTTTCTATTTTTAAATTTTTATTTAAAAAATGGGAATATGACAGCAGAGGTCCTATAACTTTATCATTTTTGGCAATTGAGTCCTACAACTTTAAAAGTGGCTAATTCAGTCCTATAACATCAGTTCCGTTAATCTTTTAAGTCCGAACCGTTACTATTTTACTGACGTGGCATTCACACCGTCAACTATTCCGTTAACGGAACAGTGACAAATTAGACTTAAAGGTTAACGGAACTGATGTTATATGACTGAATTAGCCACTTTCAAAGTTATATGACTCAATTTCCAAAAATGATAAAGTTATAGGACCTTTACTATAATTATCTATAATATATAAAAGTGCCACGTCAGCACTCATACATGTGTGAGAAAAAATTGTTTAGGACGAATGATGTAAACCGATCTCTCAGGGACGAAATTACTAGTATTTCCGTTAAAATTGACAAAAAAGCTCACGGAGGATCTCTCAAGGATTTAATTGATATCATTATGGACCTAATTGATACCATGAGGGACCTAATTAATACTATCAGGAACTCATGTGATACCATGAGAGACCTAATTGATACCAACATGGACCCATTTGATGTAAGATACATCTCTCAGGGAGTTAAATAAGGTAAAAAAATCGCTTAGGGATTCAATTGATGACAAACATATCTCTCGAGGACGAACTTGATAATTTACTCTCTTTTTTTTCTTGAAATAAACTTAGACGTGTAATATAAAGATAATGATATATTTGTCTATTAATAATAATTTATATGTGTACAAAGTAAATTTTTCACCTCCATTCCCCTTATTATGATACATCAAAATAATATAAATATTTCACATTCGTTCCCCTCCTTTCCCTTCCCCCTCCCCCTTCCCTTCCCCTCGTTTCACCCTCATCCAACAAACCCTTAGAGAACTCACTCACATAGATGTATGTCTCTTGGGACGGAGACCGTATATTTATGACTGAAATAGCCACTTATCATCAATATGGTTAATCGGAATATATCTATAATCTATTTTTCAGAGATGAGATACATCAATTAGGAAGATAAAATGTTAATATTTTGCTAATCAAGAGTCATGGGCCATATCGATTTAAAACATGAATCTTAATTATGATTACTTTCAAATATTCATATCTCAAAATATACGATTTCACATTTTAAATTCTAACTGGTTAACCAGGTTTAATTATATAAAGAAGCACATGGTTTGTTTTGTTTCCCAAAAAAAGGTCAAACATTTCAAAATTGAAAAACAAAATCTTGTAATTTCATTTTATTCCAAAATTAAGGCAAATCTTTCAAGTTTAAAAACATAAATTATGCAGTTTTATTTTATTCACTAATCAAGTCAAAGTCTTTAAATTTAAAAATAAAAATTATAATTTTTTATTTATTGACAATGTGGACTAATATATTAAAATATAAAGTGACATTGTTGTGCGACATAATCTACTTGATTTTTTATCACGTATGTAAAAATCCATAAAATTAGCGTAATTTTTATTTAAAATTAATTAATAATTTTTTCTTAATTTAAGATTAATATTAGATGTGAGAAAATATTAAGAGAACTTAAAGACAAATCCTACTTTTTTGAACTTCATCCGACCTATTTTGCTACAAAGGATCTATACACGCATCACGAGCTACTTTGAGGACCAGTAAAGAATGGATTGTATTGCCTGTAGTCCACGGAAAAGGGTGTTTCTCCACTATGTGCTCTTCTGACATCTGCTTCGAGTAGTCTTTGGCATCGGCATCTTGGCCATCTAGTTCGATTTTTAGTTATGTCTCATCTTCTATTCTAATTTTAGTCAATAAAGATCACATACATCAGTTCTGTGCTTAGTGTAAGATTGGCAGATTAGTCAGTTCTCTTTTCCTTTAATATTCAATAAAAGTATTGACTCCTTTAGCATTAATTCATACACAAATATGGGGTCCAGCTCCTATTACTTCTCACTCTTGATATTTATACTACATTGATTTTCTCGATGATTACAGTAAATTCTCATGGTTTTTCATCTTAAAATCAAGAAGTGAGGTGCTCAAAACTTTTAGTGTTTTCCCACTTCACATTGAAAGTTTCTTTGATCGAAAAATAAAAATAATTCAGTCAAATGGTGTCAAAGAATTTATTTGACATGACTTTCAAAAGGATCTCTAAGATAATGGCATCTTGCATCTAATATCGTGTACCCATACACAACACCAAGATGGTTTATTCGCGAGAAAACATAAGATACATTGTCAGTGTGGCCTCACTCTTCTAGCACATTCCCATTTGCCGCCCAAATTTTGTGATCTCGCATTCGAGATTGTTGTATTTCTTACTAATTGTCTTCCTACTAGGTCACTTTAGTTTCTTTCCTCGTGCCAATTGTTACACGGCATTGCTCCTAACGATAAATTCTTGCGAGTATTTGGCTGTCTTTGTTTCCCTTATATACATCCTTACACAAGCCATAAACTTGAGTTTTGTTCTCATCTTGGCATTTTCTTGGGCTATTCGAGCAATTATCATGGTTATCGGTGTCTTGATCCTGTTACTGGTAACATCTTTGTAGCTCAAACAGTAGTGTTTGATGAACTCTCTTTTCCATTTTCTTCAAGACACTCCCCTTATACTGTGTGCCAGCACCGCTTTACGAGTGATCCGTCAACTCCATCTAACTCAGTGCCAGATTCAAAACACTCCTCTCCATTTACTTTACCCATACCGAAGCCTATTTCATCATCATCACATGTTGCTCAATTGGAAACATGTCCTTCCCCTGTGGTAAATCCGACCACTAATGAGAATACATTTGTCTCTCAGGATAATGATCCTCCTCTATCTAGCACTAGTGTAGGTGTCTCCTCTCAGAGGACACATTTAATGTTTACTCGATTGCACGATGGAACTCGTGCTCCTCATTGTTTCCTCCAATCAAGACACCCTATTGCGCTCTCCATGACTATGCATATCAAGGAGCTCAGATCATTTTTCTTGGCTTAAATAGATCCCAGTGGCATGCAATGATGCTTGATGAATTTCATGCTTTGATGGACAATCATACATGGGACTTAGCTCCTCCTCTATCCACATGTACTGTCATAGGCTGAAAGTGAGTATCTAAGTTAAAGCAGAAGCTGGATGGTTCAGTTGATCAACTTAAAGCTTGTTTGGTTGCTCGGGCCTTTAATCAATGTGAAAGTATTGATTATGAGGAGACTTTCAATCCGTTGGTTAAGGATATTACATTTCGCACGATTATTTACATTTCGCACGATTATTTCTATTGTTGTCTCTCTTTAGTGGTCGACCTGAGAACTTGAAGTTAAAAATACTTTTCTTGATGATTTTCTTGAAGAAGAAGTGCATACGTAGCAACCACCTGGCTTCATAGGCACTTCTCAGCCGTAATACATTTGCCGCTTGTGCAAGTTGATCTATGGGCTTAAGTAGGCTCCTCAAGCGTGGTTCCTTCAGTTTAGTTCCTTTCTTCATTACCTTGTTTTTCAAGGATTCAATGCTAACACCTCATTATTCATATTGTGCACTAATGATTATGTGATCTTCATCCTCATCTATCTTGATGACATTACACTCACAGGATCGCCAAATGCTCCTTTTTCATCTCTTCTAACAGATCTTCATAAGAAGGTTGCTATGAAAGATCTATGTCCACTAAGTTACTTTTTGGGTATTGAAGTTCAACCTTGTCATGGTGGTCCGTATCTCATCCAAACCAAGTATGTTGGGAAAGCGTGAGTCCGATTAATTAATAATGCAGCGATAAAACCTTGCCCTTCTAGTGCAATCGAGATAGGATCGAATAATGAAAGTAACAATCAAAATTGGACACCAAAAATTTAACATGGAAACCCCAATGTGGGGAAAAATCACGGCACCATAACAAATCAACTTTCCACTATATCAATGGAGATTATACATTTTTTCTTCAAGAGAACAATCACCAAATCAAGAATCACTCTCTTGGATCACCACAATTTGTCACTGCAGAAACTGCTTCACTGACCTAACCGAAAACAGAACTTACGGACCTTCAAATCCAATCTCCACCGTTCAGAACTTAGCGCCAGGAGTTATGAGGCTACTGTAAAAATTTCGTCCCAATCGGAGTTCGTTTACCCGTCCGTTCGAGGTTGATCTCGTTCTGCGCGCCCAGAAAAACTGCCATGTTTTTCCCTTGTTTTGCTGAACGAATTTCACTGCAATTTTCCTTCGATCGCCCACTGTTTTCTGTCGTTTATCCTCTGCCCACAGCCGTCACTCGCTGCTGTGTATTTGGTCGTGTTACAACAACCCTAATTGTTGCTCCTTATGTACTTTCCTTTGTGGATTAAAAGTCTCAAAGAAGATAACTCATGAGGCACAATTAAAACATTAATTAAAGCTCAAATTAACCAACCCGAATTAATCGAGCCCAATTCATCCTCCAAATCGGAGGGATAACCCAAAAAAGTATATCCATGATATTCTAGATCGAAGCTCCATGCTTGATTGCAAGCCCTGTCTCTCTCCAGTCACGTTAGGTCCTCGACTTTTAGCATATGATGGTAATCCTCTTGTTGTCCCCTATCTCGATCGTCGGATTGTCGGTTCTCTACAATATTTGACATTGACACTACTTAATAATGTTATGTGGTTAATTACTACATCTAAACTAATATGGCTTCAGTCACTCTTGCTGGAACTTGGACTAGCTTTACGACATCCACATGTACTATGGTATGATAATCTTTCGGCTATTTATCTGATCAAGAATATGATTTTTCATGATCTTATGAAACGCATTGAGATTAATTATAATTTCTTTCATGAGAATGACTGTCACGCCCCATTTTCGATATAAGGAATGTGCTCGTGATTGGCCGTTCACTAATAGATCCGACTTGGTCCCATACTAAACGAAGCCAACTAATTATACTTTTAGTTCATAGTATTTTCAAAATTTTCCTCTGAAGGGATTGATTCATTACAAATCTGATAAATAAAATTCAGCACTGAAGAGAAAATTCACACTTTAAAATTCTAACATTTATCCGAACATTGGAAGTTTCCAATACTAAGAAAAGGAAGAGCACGACGAATAAATCCAAACGATCTTCCAAGCACCTGACCCCTGAGCGACCTTGCTAGATATTACTCTCCTAGGTTTCTTCTGATTTCGGATCTGAGAAAGATAATATAATAAAGGGATGAGCTTCACATGTTTAGTAAGTAACCGGTTCTCACCTCTACTGGATCAAACATCCATATAAACATTTTCTTATTTATAACAATTAGTTCGCAACAATCCTTTACAAATTCTTGTAACTTAAAATTTCATCCTTCGGAAAAGGATACATTTTGAAATATTTTCAAAATATCCAAAAAATCATTTAGATAATCACTTCAAATCATATGGCTCATTCAGAAATTTTTCCTATATTCAAAAATTACAATAATCAGAAATTTTCAATAATCAAATACAAATATCTTATGCTCATTGTCTTTGATACTATGGTGACACTTCGTCCTGTCATACAGACCTAGATACTAATATCATCGCTGGTAACGACCTAAAGATTTTGCCGGTGTAGTCGCCAGTTCGACCCAGATAATTCGCTAGCTAGCGCATTCAACATGTTGCAATACTTGGTACGCAGTAGACATATGAACCTCAAATCAAAACTATAATATCATTCGAATCCAATAAATTTCCACAAATCAGTAAGTTTAGATAATTTCACAAAAATCACTTATTTCTCAAAATACATGAAATCAATAATTCCATCGCCAAATAATTTATGCTTTTTTTAATAAAATTGCACCTACATAAATTTCTGATCACTTGATCCTCATTTAAAAAAAATTCAAATCATATTTCATATTCATTTCATTAAATATAACCGTTTCAGAATAATAATCATGATATGCATAAAACAACATTTCATTATTTCACAAACAATAGAAGTGAGTCCCAAGTTACTTACCTTAACTGTCCCGTAATCTAGAGCTCACAGTCTCAACCCGAATCAGAAGAACAACCTATAATTGAAGCTATACGTTACTATACAAATATTCTGAAATATTTTAGATAGTCCTAAATATTCTTCAATCGATATAATATCTTATCCACTCTTGAATATCAACTAAGATTTTAAATTATTAGATAGTCTAAATATTTTTTATGTAGATTCATAAATTAGGAAATTTATGTAAAATACTGAGACTTAAATACATTATATAAATCATTATGTCTCAAATCAGTTTTTAAATAATATTCTTTGTACTTTGACTGATAAAATTCCATAAATTATTACAAAGAAAGTATCTCGGGCTCAGTAATAACTTTATAATGTCTAAGATCGATAAAATTTATTATTTCCAAAAATTATGAGAAAAATAAAATAATTCCAAAAAATCTCAAAAAATCATAGAAAATAGTAAATTCACTTATGAGATCAACGGTGTAAAAATTGTTGAAATCAGAGCTCAGATCAGGCCAAACGGGTCTTTCAAAATTTCTGTTCATTCAAAATTTTACCGTGCCGGCTGCTAGGGGTGATCGGGTCCGGGTACGCTATATTTTTCATGATACCTGAACCCTGTCATGTATAGGACTGGTTCCTAACTTTCGGATCCGGACCCTACCCTGTGAAATTAGGAACCGAACTCTACCCGGAACCTGTATTATACCACATGTTCCGGGTGCCCTATTGAAACCTGTCATGTTCATGTTTCTCTTCTTGTTACGATAATTTTGTGAATATATCTATAATTCATATGTTTTATAATTAAGAGACCAGATTTATAATAAATTTTTATAATTTTAATTTCGTTATCATTAGTGTAATATATCGATGTAAGATTTAGTAAATATTTGTTATATTTATATAAATTTTTAATATGTTTCATTATTATTTCTTATTCGTGTATAAATTATATTCATATTTTGAATATAATAAATGGATAACTACTATATAAAATAAAAATTTGTCGAGTTAGAAGTTTAAGAGTATAAACAACACAAGAATTAAAGTAGGAGCGATGAAATTATCATCGATTGAATATATAATTGTTCTGGTTCCGGGTATTGTATGGTTGAAACTGGAACTGGAACCTATTTTAACCTGTTCGTGAAATCGTTACCCGGACCCTACCCGAATGTCATTGATATCTACCCAGAACCTACCCTACCGGGTAGGTTCCAACCGGTTATGGTTCTACCAGGTACCCGTGCACACCCCTACCGGCTGCACGACCAGTCAAATTTGAAGGGTCGATTCGCCCTCTTCGAGCCACCGAATCTGGTGTTCTCGGTGTCTATGAAAAAATTGTGTTATGAACTAAAATTTAGGAGTAAAATCTAGTTCAAAAGATAGATGATCCGATACATAGAAGTGGCTCAAAATCGAGTTTTCATCACGGGGACAGATTCGGGTTGTTCGAGAGGTCAAGTTTGAAGACTCGTATCTCAGACCACAGACCTCCAAATCGGGATTCTTGGTGTCCCTAGAAAGCTTAAACAATGAACTATAGTTTAGAAATAAACAGAACATCAAACAATGAAGAAATCAGTTTGAAAATCCTGGTCAAAATCGGCTATTCCTTAAGATGAAAACCGAACAGTTTTAAACATCTCGAGAGTCAAATCCAGTGCTTTTTGTTTCTTTGGAAACTTTGAAGTATAATTTATGTTTTAAATCAAACAAAACACAAAAAGTTGGAGAAATGCGCCGAAAATCGTGTTCAAAAATCTCAATTTAACATGTTTGTTCAAGATTTCCAAACGTGATTTCTTTAAAATCGCTCAATGGAATCGAATTCTGTAAAATGCCCTAGTTTCCTGAGGTTATGAGTAACCTAAAGATGTAAATATTTTGGCCATTTATGCCCTCTACAAGAATCCGCCATTAACAACTCAAACTGAGCGTTCTCTCTCTAATTTATACTCAACTAAAGCTAATACTAAGACTGAATGATAGAGGAAAGGTACTTGAATTACCTAAATGCTGAAGGGATAACTTTGAGCTGAGAAACACGGGTTTAAACTTCGGTTCTGACTTCGTCAATAATCCTTCATTACACCTCCTCTCCACTTCGTTCTATTCAAAACAAGAAATGACCAACCTTATGAGCTCGAATCCTTGATCATAAGACGTTAAAAACTTGAGATATTTTTTTACTGTGGTGCAGATTTGTTGGGATCGTGGGCTGAAGTGTTCAATAGCCCTTTCCCACGTCCATGGCTAACGTTGGTAGACAATAAGTAGGAAGGAAGAAATGAATTCTACACTTTGGTCCCTCTAGTTCAGTATTTTTTTAAAATGGTCCTCACGACATTACAGTTTGTTCCCTCTAGTTCAGTCTTCCAAGTGGAGTAGATCCCAGAATAGAAGTTCATATTAGCGACCGAACTCTAAGGTGTACAACCCCTGCAATCGATGTGGAAGGCTTTATTCAGGAGAGTGTCGATGGGACACAAGATCTTATTTCAAGTGTGGCGAAAAAGGACATATTGCTCGAGATTGTCCTAAGAAAATGGAAGCTACAATACCACCTAGTCAAAGATTAGAGATGAAGAAGACCACCGGTAGAGTCTATGCTAAGGTCAGAGTGATGCGGGAACGCCTAATGCAACAGTATCAGGCACTCCACTTATTTAAGAGGTACTACAAATACAATTTCGAGGGTGAAATTATTTTAAGGGGTAGAGTGTAATAACCCAGAATTCAGAGGACCAAATTGTAATGCCACGAGGACCATTTTAAAAAAATACTGAACTAGAGGGACCAAAGTGTAGAAAGTGCTGTTGAACACTTCAACCTACGATCCCAACAATTCCGCACCACAGTAAAAAAATATCTTAAGTTTTTAACGTCTTATGATCAAGGATTTGAGCTCATAGTGTTGCTCATTTCTTGTTTTGAATAGAGCGAAGTGGAGATGAGGTGCAACGAAGGATTATCGACAAAGTCGGAACCGAAGTTTAATCCTGTGCTTCTCAGTTCAAAGTCACCCCTTCAGCATTTAGGTAATTCAAATACCTTTCCTCTGTCATTCAATCTTAGTATTAGCTTTAGTTGAGTATAAGTTAGAGAGAGAAAGCTCAGTTTGAGTTGTTAATGGCGGATTCCTGTAGAGGGCTTAAATGGCCAAAATATTTACATCGTTAGGTTGCTCATTTCCTCAGGAAACAAGGGCATTTTACATAATCCGATTCTGTTGAGTGGTTTTAAAGAAATCACATTTGGAAGTCTTGAACAACCGTGTTAAATTGTGATTTTTGAACACGATTTTTGGGCTCTTTTCCCCATCTTTTTGTGTTCTGTTTGATTCTAAAACGTAGATTATATTTCAAAGTTTCCAAAGAAACAAAAAGTAGTGGATTTGAATGTATGTTGCTCGAGATATGAGTTAGTGGAGTCGGCCTCTCAAAATGATTGAAACTATCTGGTTTTCATCTTAACGAACAGCCCATTTCGACCAGGATTTCAAACTGATTTTTTCATTTTTTTTTTATGTTCTATATATTTATAAACCATAGTTCGTCGTTTAAGCTTTCTAGGGACACTAAGAACTCTTGATTTGGAGGTCTGTGGACAGAGATACGAGTCTTCAAAGTTGGCCTCCCGAACAACCCATATCAGTCCCGTGATAAAAACCGAATTTGAGCCACATTTTTGTATCGGATCGTCCGTCTTTTGAACCATACTATTCCTACATTTTAGTTTGTAACACAATCTTTTCTTCCGAACGAACAGAAACTTTAAAAGGCCTGTTTGGCCTGATCTGAGCTGTGATTTCAATGATTTTTACACCGTTGAACTCATAATTGAATTTACTATTTTCTATGATTTTTCAGGATTTTTATGAATTATTTTATTTTTCTCAAATTTTTCGGAAATAATAAATTTTATCGATATTAGACGTTATAAAGTTATTAATGAGCCCGAAATACTTTTTTTGTAATAATTTATGCAATTTTATCAGTAAAAGTACAAAACATATTATTTAGAAACTGATTTCAGATATAAGGATTTATATATTGTATTTAAGTCTCGGTATTTTACATAAATTTCCTAATTTATGAATCTACTTAAGAAATATTTAGACTATCTAATAAGTTAAATCTTAGTTGATATTCGAGAGTGGATAAGATATTATATCGGTTGAAGAATTTTTAGGATAATCTAAGATATTTCAGAGTATTTGTATAGTAACGTATAGCTTCAATTACAGGTTCTTCTTCTGATTCAGATTGAGACCGTGAGCTCTAGATTATGGGACAGTTAAGGGAAGTAACTTGGGACTCACTTCTATTGTTTGCAAAATTAAGAAATGTTATTTTATGCATATCATGATTATTATTCCGAAACAGTTATATTTAACGAAACGAGCATGAAATATGATTTATGATTTTTTTTTAAATGAGGATCAAGTGATTGGAAAATTATGTAAGTTCAATTTTATTGAAAAAGACATAAATTATTTGACAATGGAATTATTGATTTCATGTATTCTGAGAAATAAGTGATTTATGTAAAATTATCTGAACTTACTTATTTGTGAAAATTTATCTGGATTCTAATGATATTATGGTTTTGATTTGAGGTTCATCTGTCTACTACGTACTGAGTATTGCAATACGTTTAACGTGCTAGCTAGCGAATTATCTAGGTTGAACCGTCGACTATACCGGTAGAATCTCTGGGTCGTTACCAGCGAAGATACTGGTATCTTGGTCTGTTTGACAAGACGAAGTATCACTGTCATATCAAAGACAATGAGCATAAGATATTTGAATTTGATTATTGAAAATTTCTGATTATTGAAATTTCTGAATATAGGAAAAATTTCTGAATGAGCCATATGATTTGAAGTGATTATCTGAATGAATTTTTTGATATTCTGAAAATATTTTGAAATGTATCCTTCTCTGAAGGATGAAACTTTGAGTTACAAGAATTTGCAAAGGATTGTTGAGAACTAATTGTTATAAATAAGAAAATGTTTATATGGATGCTTGATCCGGTAGAGGTAAGAACCGATTACTTACTGAGCATGTGGAGTTCATCCCTTTATCATATTATCTTTTCAGATCCGGAATCAGAATAAACCTAGGAGAGTAACGTCTAGCAAGGTCACTCAAGGATCAGGTGCTTGGAAGATCGTTTGGGTTTATTTGTCATGTTCTTCCTTTTCTTAGGATTGGAAACTTCCAATGTTCGGACATATGCTAGAATTTTAAAGTGTAAATTTTTTCTTTAGTACTGAATTTTACTTATCATATATTGTAATGATTAATTCCCTATAGAGGAAAATTTAAAAAATACTACGAACTAAAAGTACAATTAGTTGGCTTCATTTACTATGGGACCAGGTCGGGTCTATTAGTAAACGGCCAGTCACGAGCCCATTCCTTATATCAAAAATGGGGCGTGGCAGAGTTGGTATCAGAGCCGACTCTGGCCCACAACCATGGGGATTGCGGGTGGTGTGTTATGTTGATCACGAGCCGGAATCGTGGGGAGTAGTCTAGACCCCGGTCTGAGTGGCGGGGAGTTAATATGAACCCGGCCTGAGAGCCCTGCGTCCTTTAAGGGGGGAAGTTCTTGACACCCCAATCCCACACCGTTTGTGCAAGGAGGAGATTTTGGATATATATGTAAGGTCAAATGATCCCAAGAGCACCAACAACTAGCACTTTTGGATGACGGGCCCGTGGTGTTACAGTTACTCAAAAGCAACTTTGCATCGGATTTATCAGCTCTGCTGCTTAGGTCACATACATTTTTATGAAAGGCCTCTCCACACAGTTATTTTCTGTCATCCAATCCAAGCTTAATGTTTGTTCCCTCCCATTTCTCTTGTGGGGAGTAATGGATAGGATCATATCAAGTAGACTAACAGATTAGCTATTATTATGATATATTATGGTCAATGTAATCGTGATTATTGTTCACGCACATAAAATAGAATAAAATGCATGTGTCTTTCTACTCTCAAATCTCTATTCTTTCTATGCTATTAGTTTTAACGATGAATAGATTTTGTTCACTGATATGTCATTATTCTTTGTTGATGATTCCTTGATTCTATTTGAAACCATTACAAGAAAATAGAAGTGTATGTGGATACAATGATAAAAAAAAGTTTGCAAGTCGAGATGGCCACATCGCTGCCTTGAAGAAGCTCCTAACTCGGGTAGAATCAAGAAAGATACGAGGGCTTCTAAGAAGGGGTACTAAAGTTGACCCTGACAAAACGAACGTTGTCTTGAAAATGCTCGAACCAAAGATCAAAAGACAAGTGCGAAGCATCCTAAGGAAGCTTCGATGCATTAGTAATTCCATATCCAAGAATTACTCCCAACTTTGAGCAACAAGTGCTAGCAAGCCTTCCAGAAAATATAGGAAATGTTGTTGAAAAACTAATCCTTAAGCCCTCGAATCTTGAGAATCCTTTCATGCTAAAACTATCGATGTAATATAGCTCCACGAGGCGAATGCTCGTGCAAGTAGAGTATGGCACAGAACATGCTATTAGCTATCTAAGAAGATACTTCAACAACTGTAAATTCAAATACACACTGGTAGAAAAAGGCTTGTGCACCCTAATCTAAAGTTATATGCAAGCTACATTACTACATGCTTACAAGTATGACCATTGTCATATCAAGGTTGAATCTCCTTGTGCACCTAATTAGAAGGCAAACGATGGATGGAAAGATGGCACGATGCATCAAAGCTTTTAGAACTACATCTGGAGTATATAATAAAGAAGTCAATAAAAGGAAGAACAGTAGCAGACTACCTTGCTAATCAACCCATCGAAATAGAACCATAGAGGGAATATAAATTTCTTAATAAAAATTGGCTATGATTGAAATTACCAAAGTCTAATAAATGCACTTTCATGGAGTACTAAAAAGAATGGAAAGGGAGCAGGAGTAGTGCTCGTAGTTCCTAATGGAACGCATATGCCAATGCAATGATATTGGATTTTTCATCTACCAATATCGCAGAAGAATATGAGGCCTTACAAGATAATTACAAGGTTGTTGCAAGAAGTTCAATGTGCCTCTTGTGGTTTTACCAGCCCAATGTGCCTTCGTGGAATTCATGGTATTAAAGTATTTGATTTACCATTTTAATGGAATAAAATTTCCAATTCCTAATACATTAGAATGATTAGGATTGCTTGAGGATAGTCGAAGTTGGAATTAGTATCATGCAAGTTTATAGGTGGAAGATTGACTATTTATTCTATGATGGTTTGGTTGGATAAATAGCACAAAAAATGTTTAAGCACATTTTTACAAGAACCCTAGCCACCCACCTGCAAATTTCTCTTTTTTTTAAATTACAATTTTAGGGAGACTGATCCACCGGCCCCCTCCCCCATCCGGTGGGGTCATAGAGGGCGAAGGTGCCAGTGAAGGGAACCCGACCGATCTCTCTCTCTCTCTCTAACACACACATCTAAACAAAAAAAAAGAAAAATAAGAGGAGGGGAGGGGGCCAGTGGGTAGCCTTGGCCGGTCTCCCCTCCTCTTATTCTCCTTGGTTTTATATTTTATATTTTATTTTTATTAAGAAATATTGTCTTTATACCATGTCATCAAATTCATCTTAATGTACACGTCATCAATTTTTGACACATAGACACGTCACACAGGAAAATGTTGACTGCGTCAGTAAAAAATTGATAGAATGTACCATGCTATTATACTTTTAAAATTTTTTGTGGTCAAATGTTACATATTTCAATTTTTTTACTAAAATGTCACATTGGACAAAGGTTTTGTATCGCTGGAGTATTTATCCCTAGTACCACCAAGCAGTGCAACATTGTATCCTCTTGATAAAAGAATTTGCCCTTAAGTGTATGCCTTTAAACTTACCCTACCCTGTAACTTTGTAATTGAAGAGGAGGTAAAATTGTAAATTCGACAAATATAACCATCAAGTTACTATTTTTTTTTCTCCTGCACCACTTACACTCACTCTCTTCTTTCCTTACACTTTTTTCGCTTCCTTCCATATATTTTCTCCTTTTTTAATCTTCTCCGACGGGATCTATTGAGATAACATAATAGTGTATAGCACTTGTGTAAGCCATGGCGCTTTCTAGTCAAGGCAAAACTCTCTTCTCAAGAGCACGAAAACTCCAAAGAGGAAGCTGACGAACTCCGCCGAAGCATCAAGAGGATCAAGGGGATCGAGCAGTCCCCCCCAGAAGCTCGGGCGTCGGCTATTCCAACGCTCTCGTACAAGGAAATGCTAGAAAAGAGGAATCTTGGATCCATCCCGGGCGCCTTTGAACAAGCCTTTCGGATTGAGCATTACATGGATGACGATTCTGATGACAACGTTGAAACAGAGGTTGAAGATGGAGAACCACGAGTTCTGTTCACTAGGGAAGAAAAGATACAGATGAGAAGTCCGTGGCGCAATGCTCTTATCGTTAAGCTCTTCGGAAAAAGTGTGGGGTATACTTACTTCGCACATAAGCTGAAAGAACTCTGGAAGCCATCTGGGGAGCTGGAAATAATCGATGTTAGCAATGGATACTACATTACAAGATTTGGAAATGGGCAGGACAAAGGGAGAGTCCTAAGAGATGGACCATGGTTCATAAACTATCGGTTTCTGATATCGGAGCTTGGGAACCAAACTTCCGCCCATCGCAAGCAAAGTTTTCTACAGTAGCAGTCTGGGTGCGGCTGCCGGAACTTCCTCGAGAATACTATTGCCCGACACTTATAAAAAAAGCTGCTAGTAAGCTTGGTCCATTACTGAGAGTGGATGGATATACGGCAACTGGAGGACGAGCACAATACGCCAGGATTTGCGTGCAAATTGATCTGCAAAAACCATTGCCCAGATGGATTTGGTTTGGAAACCGCAAACAAATCATTTTATATGAGGGAACATATAAGCTTTGCTTTGGCCGTGGGAGGATTGGCCATGTTGAAAGCCTCTGCCCAGAAGTAAGTAATGTTACGAAGGAACAGCAAATTGAGGAGGTTAACATCCCTCCCAACAAGTTTAACTATGGCAATCCCACAACCACAGGTGACAACCGAAGGAAAACATCGGAACCTAGCGGGGAGAATGGCTGGACTCAGGTGACAAATCGGAACAGGAAATCACAGCAACGGCAAGAAAACGGAAAGACGACGGCGAGAACAAACTCCGCGCCGATGAGGACGTACGGTAAGAAGCAGCCCAATCAATGGTCAATTAAGGGAAAACGACAAAACACAGACCCCAACGGCAGTGTAGAAGCTTCTGACGGTAAATCCGCAGCAGAAGGGAGAAAGTACAACGGTAAAATGGAGAAGTCAAAAAAACCCCTTCAGCCATCGGATGCGGAACGTACTCAAATGGAGGTTGATTGTGGGCCAAAGATGTCACCACCAATGGGCCAAGAGAACCAGATTGGGAAGGCTGACAGTATGATGGAAATGGGAGAAGCTAGTAACATGGGCCTGACCAATATGGACCTGAACCAGAGAGCACAGTCAGAATGTATAGGCCAGCAAGAGGGCCCGAGCGAGGATGCTAGTAACTCAAAAGAAGCAGAAAGACTAACTGTAGTCAAGCCTTTAATCCTCAAAACAATCGAATCGGTAGATTGGAACACTTCTGCTAAGAGAGATCAAATTAGGGTTCCTACTACCCCAACAACACACACAGAGAGGATCGAAGCCGAAGATCAAGAAGATGGACAGAAGAAGTGTGGAGGAAATGCTGGGGAGACTCCAAAATCCACTGGAGCCAACCTGGACAATCTCTCAAGGGGGAGAGAGTCTCATAGTAAGAGAGATCTCGCTGGGTGCAACGACCTGGCCGCTCAACTCAATAATGTCCCAAGACGCCCCGGAAGGCCTACTTCCTTCGCTAACAATCCTTCCAATTAGGACGAGAGGAAGAGGAGTAGGTCCCCATCGAGAATGTTGGGCATTCGTGGTGCTAATCACAATCCCCATGAGGTTCATCACCGGAATACATCCCAGCAACATGTGGAGGGACCCGCTGAGTACAGCACTGGTCAGGGGGGACTTCAAGAGGCGAATCAGGTTTCCGTTACTAACTCAAGGACAAGCCCCGAATCCCCTAATGAGGATAGTAGTCCCAGAACACTGGATTCTACAAGACATCCCACGGGAGGATCTGTGGAAGGAATCCGAGGAAAACCTAATGAAGATTCTTCCCCGCACGATGGTGGACCAACTCCTCATCTCGGTGAAAGCAGAGATGCTCCAGGGGGACAGAGAGATAAAGTATTGCATGAGGAGTTGGATCATGAGATCCGAAGCAGCTAGATCTTCTCTCACGCAGTCCTTAATGATGATGAGTGTCATGAATAATCAAGCAGACAACTTATCCAACCCACAGGCCTTTCACCTGGTGGGCCTATTATGGAACTGTCGGGGCTTGGGAAACGCCGAGGTGATCCAAGCAGTGAACGATCTCGTGTGCCTGCACAGACCCAGTGTAATGATACTCACGGAAACAAAATTAAACCAAGAGAGGTCTGAGGAAGCAGCGGGGAGACTTCCTTTCGACAGATGGTCGATTTGCCCTGCACGAGGATTTAGGGGTGGGATCATCCTCTTGTGGGACTCTCACTACGTCAAAATGGAGATCCTGGAAAGCTCAGAACAAGAGATTCACGCCATAATGGACTTAACAAATACAAACTTCCCTTGTATTATTTCTGCTATATACGCAAGCCCTAGGATAATTGAAAGGAAAATTCTCTGGGAGAACCTAAAAACTGTAGCTGATAATATTAGGCTACCATGGATGGCACTAGGTGATTTTAATAAGGTACTAAATAACTCAGAAAAACTAGGAGGGGATCCAATTGATATGCAAAGAGCCTTACAGTTTGCGGAAGTCCTAGATTACTGCTCTCTTGAGGATTTGGGTTTTAATGGACCAAGGTTCACTTGGTCAAATTTAAGACAAAATGGAAGCTTGATCCAGGAACGTTTGGACAGGGTGGTAACCAATCCCAAATGGAGAGAGGCTTTCCCGAATGCAGAGGTTACCCATCTACCAAGGACGCGTTCGGATCACTGTCCTGTAAAACTGGATCTAAATCCAACTAGAAGATTGTTTGGTCAGAAACCTTTCCGATTTGAACAAATGTGGTTAGCTCACCCAGAATTCCCTGATCTTGTGGAAGATTCTTGGGAGGAAGGGAACTATGAACTAATCACATCAACAAAAATCTTCAAGGAAAAAGCGTTGTTTTGGAACAAAGCTGTTTTTGGAAACATTTTTCATCGAAAAAAACGAATTCAAGCAAGACTAGCAGGTATCCAACAGGCTCTTGCACATAGACCTTCTGATTTCCTCATTGATTTGGAGAAATCCCTACGTGAGGAGTTCAAGGAGGTCATGCGCTGTGAAAGAGACCATTGGATTTTAAGATCTAGAGCTGATTGGTTAGCCGAGGGAGATAAGAACACGAAATTCTTCCATCTCTCTACACTAGCTAATCGAAGGAGAAATCGAATTTCGATGCTTAGGGATCCTGCGGGAAATTGGATCATGGATCAGGATGAATTGAAAAAACTCGTCCAAGATTTTTTCACTAAACTATACACCACTGATTCTGAGGCAACACCAAGAAGACGTCAGCTAGATGATGGGCTAGGACAATTTATGAGTATGGACCATTCAAATGCCCTAATAGCCCCAGTAACAGAGAGGGAAACCTGGGCTGCATTGAGGTATCTCAAACCCTTAAAGGCTCCCGACCCAGATGGGCTACATCCCATACTCTTTCAAAAACACTGGGCAATTTTGGGTCAGTCCTTATTCAGCTGTATCAAAGAGACTTTTGAGAAGAGCAAGGTTCCAAGCGACCTGAACGAAATACTTATCTCTTTGATACCAAAGTCGCAATGTCCTGAAACGATTAACAGTTTCGACGGATCAGTTTGTGTAACACGAGCTACAAAGTAATATCCAAGATTCTGGTTAATCGTATTCGTCCCTTATTGGAAGGTCTGGTGTCCCCTCTTCAAGCGAGCTTTATCCCGGGACGTAGAGCTTCGGATAATATCATTTTATTACGGGAAGTAAATCATGTTTTGAAGACAACAAAAAGTCGTAAGGGTTTCTTCGTGTTAAAAATTGATTTAGAAAAGGCATATGATCGCTTGGAATGGAATTTCATCCATGATATGCTAGAACTGTTCCAATTCCCACAACAAATCTGCAAACTCATCATGAACTGTATCTCATCCACTTCCACTCGGCTACTCTTCAATGGTAGCCAACTGGATACTTTTTATCCCTCGCGTGGACTCCGACAGGGAGATCCACTCTCGCCTTACTTGTTCATACTATGCCTGGAGTACCTCTCAAGGCTGATTGACAGACAAGTACAAGAGGGAAATTGGAGAGGGAATCGTATAGCTCGGGGATTGATGCCGCTTACACATTTATTCTTTGCTGATGATCTCATACTTATGGGGGAGGCGACGATCAAGCCAATGGAGGCAATAGACAGTGTGCTGAAACAGTTCTGTGGTTTATCTGGACAAAGAGTCAACCGACTAAAGTCCAGATTAGTATTCTCAGGGAGTACGCCACCGAACATGAAACTGAGAATTTCACAGTATTTGGGAGTGAGTGAGTCGGCCTCCTTAGGGAAATATCTAGGTTTCCCTCCTGAACTAGAATCCAATAGAGCCTCCTCCTTCAACTTTATAATTGA
>JAOYND010231744.1:0-13642 GCA_025802135.1 Lagerstroemia fauriei
TATCATACTTCAAGCATTTTCCTTTAGCAGAGGATCCTTCTTTGAGCTGTCCCTCTCTAATTGCTGATTTTCCTGCCCATTTCGTAAACAGGTTTGTTGAATCACTTGAAGGCAAGGAGCACCGACCTGTTGAGGATTAACTGTAACTGAGTTAAGGGAACACAACAATGAAGATGGATGAAGCAAATAGTAGGAGTAGAAATGGATGTATGACGCTCCAACAGAGGGGTTAAGGGGACTCCAAACTTAGAGAGAATTTTCTCCCTCCAACTTATTAATAATTGCATAGACAATTTTTGAAACCCATATCAATTTCCTTCCTAAGTTCTCCGTTATCTAATAAGCTCGTGTATGCCTTTTTCCATTTAATTTTAGTTCATAGAATCATGTAGAATGCAACTCCTTGGAGCTGGTGAAGGAAGGATCTGGTCGGCAAAGTTAACTGGTGAAATCACTGGCAATTCGCGTGGGCATGAACCAAACAACCATAAATGAGAGTTGTTTAGTATATGACAAATACGGACCCGTGCTACGCACCACTCAAGATGGCACAAATAGTTCCTTATCTGCCAGTGACCATCTATACATTCAAGTTTGCTTTCTTGGACATTGGAGCGGCCCAGACGATTATGAATCCCACCATCCTTCCAGAAAATTGCTAGAAGCCTCATGTCAAGCACTTCACCACTGCCTCTAATGAAGTGTTTTCAACACATTTGATCAGCCGCCCACTCAAAATCCAGTTTTTCCCTGGATACTTTCTTATCACAAGAGTCCTTGGATCCTCTCTTCCCTAGAAGGACATCTTGATTTGGTTGGGATACCATCACCAAAGTCCAGAAGGTACGTCTACTTCCAAATGGTGTAAGATTCAAGCAGTATTTCCAGCAATATGTGCAAGTGCCAGAATATTCATGGCACAACCTATTGAGCACTTCCATATCCAACTCCGTGAATTAGCATGTGCAGATTCCCACCAAGAATTCCTCTCCAACTGTTCCAAGCCTTTGTGGCAGAACGAGGAGTTCTACGTTCATCTCCCATTCAAGAAGCATGAGGACATCAACCCCACCAAGGCAAGCCACTCTGGTATGAGTCCAGAACATCTGTAGCTTGCAAAAGATGAGTGTGACGAGTTACAACGTCAAAAGCTTATCGAGCCCAGTGACTCTCCATGGGCATGTGAGGCCTTCTACATCAACAAACGAGCGGAACAGTCAAGAGGCAAGATGAGGTTAGTAATCAATTACCAGCCTCTCAATTATTTCCTCTTGGATGACAAGTTCCCATTGCCAAGCAGACAAAGCCTTCTTGCCAGCCTAGCAAAGGCACAGATATTCTCAAAGATCAATCTCAAAGCAAGATTTTGGCAACTTGGTGTCCACCTTGAGGATAGATCCAAAACTGGGTTCTGTATCCCGAATGCTCATTTCCTGTGTACTGTCATGCCTTTTGGGCTTAAGACAGCCCCTATCCCTCTTCCAGAAGGCTATGTGCAAAATATTTCGGCCCATAATGGACAGGGCCTTAGTTTACATTGATGATATCGTCCTGTTCAGCCCAACTTAAGAGTCCCATATTCGATTACTTGAACAATTTGCTGGATTAGTTTTTCAATATGAGATTATGCTGTCCAAAAAGAAGATGCTCATCGGCAAAAGAGAAATCCAATTCCTCGGAATGACTATAAACTCTTAAAAGATGGTCGATACCAGCCAGAGCCACATGTGGCCTAAGAACTCTTAAAGTTCCCAGATGAATTCATGACCAAGAAACAAATCCAAACTTTTCTTGGTATTGTGAATTATCTGCGAGACTTTGTCCCTCAAATCTCGCAGCAAACTCGTGCCTTGGAGAAGATACTCAAAAAGGATGCCCCCCAATGGGCATCTTCTCAGATGGCAGCAGTGAAAAGCCTGAAGATGGACCTCCAAGACCTGTCACCACTCCAAGTTCCCTCCACTGGCAATAGAATCCTCCAAACAGACGCCAATGAAAACTATTGGGGAGCAGTTATTCTTGAAGAAAAGAATAGAATGGCAAACGCCATCTTTGCGGGTATAAGAGTGGACGATTCAAAGTCTCTGAACAACACTACCACTCTACCTTCAAGAAGATTCTTGCGATCAAGTATGGAATCCAAAAGTTTGAATCACATCTCATCGGCTACCAGTTCCTGGTCAAGACAGATATGTCATCATTCCCCAACATGCTTAAAGCAAGTAAAAGCAAGTGCCACATCCTCAACTCCTTCGATGGGCCGACTGGTTTTCTAAATATACATTAGTCAAATGTTAGGAATAATGCCCTAAATCCAATCACATGGATGTAATTGAAGCAATCTTTATTCATGAAATATAAATGAGGCATTCATTATTCATCATATGCTGCATATTTTATATTGAATATGATGAAATCCATAAATTGAGGTTGATTTTTGGGTTATGATGAAATTATACTAGTGAGACCTAAAATCTTAGAAACCTTAATTTCCAAAATGTTCCTAGTCAGAGGATCACTGAGTTGGAGATCAGTGACTTGGTAAGACTAGTATACTCATTACATGCTCTAAAGTAGATGGTAATTGATTTCACAGTTACTTGTGAAGAGTCACTAATGTAAGAGTATAGGTGCTCATTGTGAAATGAGTTCACTGAACTGAATTGCTAGAGGAAGGCCTAATAGATTTTGGAATAAATGTCAATAGGCTGATCCTCAGGTTATAGTAGGTGTCAGTAATCCTTAGACCTGAGATTACCATAGTACCTTGCAATTGTTAAATTTTGATTTTGGCCTATTCCTTAGCATGACTCTTTGAGACGTGTGTAGGGTATTCTGAATCTAATGAGACTTTTATGGATGTAGTGAGTAATCAATAAGGAATTGGCTACTCCTAATGGTAGGAGAGAATGTCTTATATATTCTACTTACTATTGACTCGGGAAATCTCTGGCCAGAGCAGTATTAAAATTAGAAAGGAGTTTCTGATGTTTCATAATTAAGTCATTACTTGAGAATTGGAAACATATGAATAGGTATTGGGGTTTGACATTTTATCTATACCCTAGCTTATTCGGTACATTGTATAACCAAAGGATTTAATTACAGGGTAACTAATCATCGAAGGGTGTTCGATCCTTTAGATTGAAATCCTCACTACCCAGGTAGTTATGACATGTTGCTAGACGTCAATCTTCTCTTGTAGGTCTATCTGATTAAGAGTTAATTGAATTAGCATTTATTAAAGAGTTTAATGAGATTAAACTATAATATAGTTATTGGACATACTGCTGGCTTAGTGTGGAGCCCAATGGGTTATACACAATAAAGGTTTTTCTCGTAGCCAAAATTTAATAGATTTAAATTTTGCATCGGGCTATTAAATTTTTGCTAGCACGAAATGAGCTCATAACCGTCGTACACCTTATCGGATAAGGAAATCATGGAATTATATATTTGATTAGATTTATAGAAATCTTATTGTTATTCTCGGTTACACATGCACGTAAATTACCAACTTGATTACCAATTTGGTTAGATACATAAAGATTTACGTGTGATACTGATTCTTGGCAATCAAAGATATCAACTTGATTGAAATGATATAATCGTATCTTCGTATTTTGTTAGCAAGTTTATTAAATATATGTGTGTGTATATATATATACACGTATGGTTAATAGACAGATTGTGAGTTAGCCTTTGGTGAACGAGAGGCTTCCTTTTTCGAGAAGTATGAAAATTGTTTTCAGGGCTGAGATAAAAAGTGGGTCAATCGAGAAGAAATTGAGTGAGATACAAAATTTCGAGTGCGACCGTTTATTGAGAAAGTGTTTCTCAATTCTTACAACAAATCTTGGTGTGGATACACGTGTGCGTCTAGTCAAAGGATTGGCTTCAACAAATTTGTGATCAGATTATTCGGCTCGTGCGGTCAACCCGAGGTATCAACACAAGAACCAATTCAAAGTTCTTTTAGGTATGATTTCTAAACATCATATTTATTGTAATTCCGAATTACCTCGTAGTGATTGCTGGGATGGGGAATAAAATTTTAAAAGTTAACGTTCCATTACGTTACGATTCCCAACATCAAAAACATCAAATGCAAGCACAACGTGTTTCCTGACTTCTTGTCCAGAACCAAGCCAATTGATGAGCCAGTTCTCCAGGTTCTCCCGATGGTATGTATGTTCACCTCCCTTGCTGCCCAGCATCAAGCTGCAGGCTTTGATTGGAGACCACGAGTACCTGGTAATCTTCGTGGAGACATTCCTCCAGAAGTTGGAGAACTAGTTCGCTCCAACACTTTCTTCCGACGATCCAAAGAGATGATGTGGGAACACCATCTCAGTGTCTTCTGAAATCACGGAGGGCTCTACCTCAGCAGAAGTGGCCTTCATCCACAGTTCCCATTCATCCAGACACTCTACCACAGTCCTTCTATGCCATTTCCTGAAGATCTGTAGTGGTTTTATTGGTACCTATGTCATGATTATTTTATAGGTATTCAGTTTCACACACTTGACATGGTCAGGTTCCTTGACAGCCATCCCGAGCATGAGAGAATTACCTATTCCTTAGAAGAAAGGGAACCTCAAACCCATTTCATCCAATTCCTATAATGGTTTCATTCTCTTTAGGAATGGAAGTCCATATTCAGACAAGAGTATGCGAAGTTCCTAGATATTCCTGGATTCTGCAAATGTACAATGGTCATCTTCCACCAACATTGGCACCTTGAACAGCCGACCACTAGGAGATGCCAGTACCTCCCAACAGTTGAGTGCTTCCAACGCTACACATTCTCTACCATCCATAAGATTTTGGCATGCAATATTCGTGATGATGAGGATGCATATCGAGAGTTCCAAAGGGTTATCTGCGAACACAACAGGACGATCGCTCGGTTTATTTGGCCACCAGCCAGTGACGAGCTTCCTTGGGATTACCTAGATGATTTTGCAGCTAACCAACCAGCCATCCGACAAGCCTTGCAGGAATGGGAGCAAAATAATAGTCCACCACCAGATTCCCAGCACTACGACTGGGACTTCGATGAAGATTGAAGAGGACACCTAACTGAAGGGTGAAGATTGAAGAGGTCACCTAATACATTTAGGTGATATTCATGCATGAGGTGATACTAGTGCGTTATTTAGGTGGTATTCGTGCATCATTAGCACTAATCCTACCTCATATTCGTGCATTGCCCAATTACCACAATCTTCCATACCCTTCCCCCGTATACTTTACACCTCATGTGATTCCTCCACCAGCACTTTCAACAGGAAGCTACAAGCTTCGACGGTGAGTCACTATGCATTTTGGTGAATACTTATCCTCCCGAGGCTCCAGTAACGAGTGTCAGCATGCAACAAGTACCGACATATGACAGATTCGCTTGGTCTGCTCGCTTGTCTTGTAATGTAAATCATTGTCCTTGTATGTCGGGTAATTATTACCCCTTAGGCCTCAAGTGTGCATTATTATCCTTCCTTTTGTCCCGTAGCTGTGCATTATTACTGATGCCAGTAGTGCGGTGTATAATTGTCCTTTAGGTCATGTCACTATGTCCTTGGTCACATGGGCATGTTGCATAAGGTGATGTAAGCAGTGATGTTTGCTAATAAGAATCACTCTATAAATACCCAGCTTCTTGCAGAAGTTGGGCAAGACAAAGCTTCCATAAAACATCTCTCCATGCTCTCCTCCACAATGTTCTAATCTTTCGTTTTTTCCGGGGAATGGTTTGAGTAAATTAGAGGTTCAATTCACCAACCTGCAGTGACATACCAAAGTATGCTCTGTGCTTGCCTCCTAGTCAGGATCCTGCACACCATAAACGGTTCCTCTATATCGATCCGAGGTATTCTAACTAACCAAGGCGGTGATCAAGAAAGAGATTCTGGCAAATTTAAACAGAGGAGACAAGTCTCAACTAGGACAATCTCAAGAGGTCTGACTTGAGCATGCATGAGAAGAGAGGCTTAAAGCTCATCGGCAGAGAGATCACTTTGTTGGGATCTTGCTTTCTCTATTTAGGTTTGCCACGGACACCACTCTCCTAGTCACTTCCATGGTTGCTTAGCCTGGACAGTTCATTAGTTTTGATGGAAAAACAGATGGCGTGCTAAACGGGACAAATGTTTTAAAATTCGTGCCTTTCTAGGTCACGCGAAAAAGTTCATGCTAAAAGTGATAATTCGATCAAAATACAAGCGCAATTAGGTTATTAGCCTTTTTCTTTATCAGATGGAAGACATCGTTAGAATAATTGTGTATTACTTAAGATAATATGAGGGGCCCGTTATTTGGCATTCTTAGGCTGATTGCTTATGGCAAAATGTTGAACTAATAAGCAGCAAATGAATAGGATACTAGATGTACACACCCAAAAAGAGGAGTAACGTGATTTACTAGAGGTCGGGTTCGAAACAACCTAGTGGCAAGCTTCTTGAGTAAACTCTAAGAACGCCCGGGGTTCGAAACCCCCTGGAGGTCGGCATCTGGGGTTTAATGTGGGGCCCCGGGTTGTAAATACACCCTCCGGTGGATTAGTCGGTTGCTATGGCGGCGAACACCATCAATATTAAAAAAAAAAAGATACTAGGTGATAAACCAAGATTAGAAGTTTTCCTATATTTGTAAATTGAAGGATATTAAAAGGTTAATGTTTGATTTTCTCTCTTAAGAAAATTGGAACCCAAAATTCTTGTGCTTATGTGAATATTTGAAACATAATTTATGACTTACTTCCCACTTATTTCGTCATTTTCTTGATTTAGCCTTCTTTTTTTATTTGAGAATTGAGATATTTTTTCTTTTGAAACTGTTTTGAATTAGAATTAAAATTTTCAATGATTTCTTAAACTAAGGCTTACAAATTACATTTATTAGGAAGATAAAGAATAAACATACATATGTATTTGTAAAGGATGATGTTATGCTATATTTTAATTTTAAAATTCTTGACCTTATGTGAATATTTGAAACATAATTTATGACTTACTACCCACTTATTTAGTCATTTTCTTGATTTAGCCTTCTTTTTTTTATTTGATAATTGAGATTTTTCTCTTTTTAAACTGTGTTGAATTAGAATTAAATTTTTTCAATGATTTCTTAAACTATACATAATACATATCTTTGGAAAATTAAGAATATCTATACTATTATATGCAAACCTGAAGCGGTTTACATTAATACATATCTTTTTCATTTTTCATATTTGCCCTCAATCTAATTTACATATTATAATTTATGACATGTATCTGATTTTTAGATTAAGGGCAAAACAATAATTTCAACCATTTTTTTCTCACTCAAAATATACAATCCTAAAAGTAAAGATCTTTCATTAACTGCTCAGATTTCTTTATCTTACTTAATATTACTCCATCTTTACGATTTTAGCAGTAAAAATCCATCATGTTCAAACAACAATTAATTTACAATTGTAAAAATGAAAAAAGTAAAATTGACATATATACTGATGAAAATTGTGAATGCTCTATTTGCTAATGTAAGTTAACAAATTTTTACTGGATTAAATTGTAATAAGTTATAAATAAATAATATAATTATACGAATTCATTCTAGTATTTCACATTTATTTTTTTCCACGCGTAGCACGGGTCTATATCTAGTACATATATATGTATGTAATGATGTTATGCTATATTTAAATTTCCATACAACTTTGGTTATATCTTGCCTCTTGCTTGAAGTTTTTTTTTTAAAAAAACTTTATGCATTTTATATTAAAAAACTATGCATATATTTATTTATTGTTTAAGAATTATAGTCGTATAAATATGAGAAAATGAAGTTGCTAGAAAATGCATGAAATGTTATTTGTAACTAACATAATTTTGAGTTTTTAACCTTTTTAGATGATATACTTATCTATTTTAAATATAGGGATAATTTTAAAATGATTTGATGCAGGTAAATCAAAGGATGGGAGAGGATCTGTTATTGCATCATGATTCCCCAAAAAAAGGATGAATTCTGTGATGTTATCATATCTTCAAACTTAAGTTGGGTGAGGTGTGAAGTCTAAGGATAGAAGCTTGGAGTCATCATCTCTTCAAGGAGTGGATGCTAAGCTATCAGTCCACTCCCTGCAAACCCTGTTTTGCATTTTTGGATGGATGAGTGATGTGATGCTTTCCTTAGACATGATAAGTGCCAAGGAATGAAATTTTGAGTAATCGTTCCCATAAGAAAGAAATCCATATCACTTGAATTTGGAGTGGATGTATGGGTGGTACCACTTGCACCATAATAAGAGGAGTATTCTTGCACTCGCATACTACCAGACGGTTTTCAAAAATGGCCTTGACGGTTGGAGAGTACATTGCTCTTTAGAATGGAATTCATGATGGCTAGATAACAACATGAATGCATGGCAGTGTAACTCCCACTTCCACGTATCACATATGGATCTTTCGAAAAAATTCGCAATGGATGGTGAGCAGCATGGGAATCGTTGTTGTGATAAAAAATGATGAGCAAGCACGCAAGTGTACGTACTGCTCAAGTAATATAATGAGAGAGTAAAAGATCGTTCCCACGAGGATCTAGTTCAATCAAAACTAAACAATTAAACCAAGCCAGGCAAATCGAATTAGATGAGAATTTCAAAGAAAACAATAAAAGTAAATCGAAAGCAATTAGAAGAAATGAATCAATTTTAATGGACCAATGGCTCACAACTTCCCTCAATCCTACTTCTAAATCCTAACCTAATCTCTATATGCAACTGATTATGGTGTTACTATCCAAGGGTTTTGTGTCTCCTTGCCTATCTCTCGACTTAACAAGAACATGTTTTTAGGACGATACTAACCACTCTATCTCTAGACGATTAATATTAAGATACCCATTGAGCTCGAACCCTAATCTGGATACCTAGGGTGATAGTCTAATCTCTCGATGCTTCTCACAAATAATCCCGACCTCTCGGCGTGAATTATCCAAAGTTATATTCTCTTTTGGCGTGATTTCGACTTCATCTCTTGAGTTTGTCGATCTCTCCTAAAATCTAATTGGTGGCCAATCAATCAGAAAGTATTAAAGACGAGAATAATATAAGTAACATGAATGTAATCAATCACATATAAGAGAAAATGGAAGAACTTAGAAAGTAGAAAATAGTTTCATTGCTCACCCTAGGAAAGAGGGAATTAGTTCATGATGTAATTAATAGAAAATACCAAGAGAAGATTTGAGTACATCATGACTAAGAAAAGAAAAGAAGAAAAGAAGAAAAACTCTTGAATGATTCGAAGCCGATCTCTCGATCCTCGAAGTCTTCTTGAAGCACGTCGATCCTCTTCTTCTCTCGAAGCCGTGAATGACCCAATCTCTTCTTGGCAACATAACGAATGTAAAAACTGGTATAAAAGATGGCAGGTGTCCACATGTACTGCTAGGTCTTATAAGGATAGAGAATAAAATATTAAATCTTGCCTACAATATCTTCCAAATATCTCTATCCTAATAATATTCTAAAAAATATATTGTTTTTCCCTTGGTGTGAGTGGGTCAAATTTGCTCTTTGGGTATCCCAATATCTCAGTATATCTTCCATATCGAGTTTCAAAATCTTCGAAAAACCCAACCCTAGGTCGTGACCCTTCTCTGTTTCCTCTGTTCTTCAGGTTCTGTCCAACTTGATTCTGTGGGTCGGGGTCTACCTTCTTAGCCTGGTTGGTCCTTCATTATGTACCTACATCAATAAAAAGCCCGGAAGTATCAACATTCTTGGAAGAAAACCCGAATTAATTGAACGTGACTTGATTTCACTCAACTAAGGAAAAACAACAAATCATGCTTTAAAACTCGTGAAACTCGAACAACTCACTTGAATCTAAGCCGAAAAATATGTTCAAATAAGCATATTCATGTAACTAACACACCCCTAAACCTAGATTCTTGCTTGTCCTCGAGTAAGACAAGTAGACTCCCCGCAAGCACACAAAACACACGCAAGAATTTCTCCACTCAATAAAAAAGAATTAGCCCCTTAGAGTTCTCAGGAATGGCTCTTTATTCTCCACTCGACCTTCAATTTGATTGCTCCACACTTTTGATGTCAAAATTTTCTAAAAAATCAGTCTTAACCCGTGTTGTGTTAGTGTAACCACTCCTACTAAAGTTCAAGCACCCAATCAGAAACAAAGTTGGTTAAGCACACAATCAAGGGACTCGAACACTCACAAAGACATTGCCTTTGTGCAATTCCGCTCTTTTCTTTCTCACTATTTTTTTCTTTTGGTGGTGCACGACTCTGGGTGTCTTGTCCATAAGCTAGGCCTGTGTAGCGAGGAATCAATCAATGGCTCCCGTCCCAGTTAGTCCAAGGCATTAGGTTTTAAGATACCCATACGGATCTATCCTCCAGCGTTGCCAATTGGACTATTTTTTCCACCACGAGCACATATCAGGCCTTATTGCTTATGCTTTCGCACTAAATGCTGCTCAAACCTGTACAGTGGTGCTCAGAGCCTTGGCACATCTTTCAATTAAGCTCACATATGCAATTCTATAAGATTTTTCTTTGCTAGCTCATGCATAAAATGTATTTATTTATTTATTTTTATTTTTTTCTGCCTATGGTAGGATATCAAAGTTCATGTTCTTGTCTACGCTCATGTGAGCCATACAACCAAGCAACATCAAGGGCAATTTTAAGCCATCCCTAAAGTAAGAGTGTCGTGAAAAATATTGGGGCTTAGACATGATGTAATTTTCCCAAAACACATCTCAAGGTAGTTGCAATCTCAAATATGATCGAGTTTCAAACTTCTAAGCCACTGATTATCATCATAGAACAAGGGCCAACCAATTCATCATGAGTGGATTAATTCATCGATGTGTCACACCTCTAACATGCCTAAGATCCTAATAATTGAAATCTGAAAAACTATCTAGCCACCTAGATGCATGCAACCTAATCTATCTAAATGCAAGCAATCAAACTAAGCAAACAAGCAAAATAAAAATAATTAAAATAATTAAGTCAAGCTCTCCCAAACCTAAATCTAGCATTGTAATCCAAAATAGTGTAATGTATGAAAGAATAAGAGACAAATAGAATACTTGCCCAAAGTGAAGTACCCCTCCCCCTCGATTGATGAGCACTTGATTCTCTCTTAATTGCCACTTGAGCTCTTCTTGTAGTTGTTCAACTCGCTTTTTAAGTTCTTGATGAAGGAGACTTGACAATCTTCTATATAATTCAACTCCTTTATGGAACCCTTGACTTATTGGAGGTGGCTCATAGGTTCCCCTAATCGATATTGGCAATTGCAAAACTTTGAGGACAATTTACTTTGTTGATATTGGTTTAGGCTCTAACCCATTGGAGACACCAAGAAAATCTATGCACCCGTTTTGCTCATCAAATACCCATGTAACATTTGATAGCTCCTCATATTGTTTCTCATTGCAAACCTCATCTGTCAACATGATAAAACAATCATTAGATAAATAATTTTCCATGAATAAAACTCCATTACCTTGTATAGGATTGGGCATGGGCTGAATAGAGGTCTCAAGGTTGCAACTTTGAGCATCTAGTTCCTCTTCCCATAATTTGGTAGTTGGTGTGATTGACATCGTGTCCTCTTCATCAGTCCAAGTGCTTGTAGCATAATGCTCATCTTGAAAACAATCAATATCATTGTCTCATACATCCTTAGAAGATGTGGCACATGAAGTTTGTGTTTCTTCTTTAGGGGTCGCGACTCTTCTATCTCAATGTCATACTTCAGCTCTATTTCGCTCCAAAAAGAGGGAACATCATCTTGATCACTGTCTTGTTCTTGTGGATTGATTTTCATGTTGCTCGGCAAGACTTCTTGTGGTTGGGAATTGAGGGCTTGAGCTAGTTGGCCTAATTGAATCTCCATATTGTGTACCTGTGATTGCAAGACAACAAGTTGATTAGAATTGGCTTGAACAACAGCATTAGTAGCTTGAGAGGAATTCATGAAGCTAATTAAGGTACTTCAAGCCTAGAAAGACGATCTGAAGCCTGTTGCTCTTCAAAAACTTCTTGTTGAAGACTTTGGGAAGAGTTCATGAAATTGTTGAGTGCCTCCTCAAATCTAGAAGAAGAAACTTGGTTCGAATGTTGTTGATGGAAGTTTGAAGCATTGTTCCACTCCGATTGCCATGTTTGCTGATTTCTCCACTCATCGTCAGGGTGAGTTCTCCATCTTTCATACACATCATAGGAAGAGTTATTCCAAGAGTTATCATAAAAACAATTCATTGGTTTAGCATAATAAGAACAATCATTAGGTGGGTGAAGTTTTCCACAATAGCCACATGAAATGCAATAGTTTTCTTGATTTTGACTTGTAATAATTGCATCCCTAAAAGGTCCACCTAACCAATTGAAATTCTCTTCCATTATATCCAACAATTAGTTATAACACAAAAAATCAAAAAGTATAATATATGCATAAAATAAAAAAGAAAAGAAAAATACAAAAAAAGCCTAGTCGAAGAAAATTGCTTAGTATTAAGGTTATAAATAATTGTAAACTTGTTCCTCAGCAACGACACCGAAAACTTGTTGCGATAAAAAATGATGAGCAAGCAAAGCAAGCGCAAGTGTACGTATTGCTCAAATAATATAATGGGAGAATAAGAGATCGTTCCCACGAGGATCTAATTCAATCAAAACTAAATAGTAAACTAAACAATTAAACCAAGCTAGGCAAATCGAATCAGATGAGAATTTCAAAGAAAACAATAAAAGTAAATCAAAAGCAATTAGAAGAACTTAATCAATTTTAATGGACCTAGGGCTCACAACTTCCCTCAATGCTACTTCTAAATCCAAACCTAATCTCTATATGCAACTGATTACGGTGTTACTATCTGATGGGTGCGGGCTGTGAGCCCACACTCTTGCCGAAGGCCGGCCCGCTGAGGCCTAGAGGAAGCTTGGTGTGATCCGCGAAGCCCATCCTCGGGGCGCCTGTCAGAGAAGCCCGGGAGCTGCGCCTGCACCTCTGACAGCCCATGCCTCTGGACGCCCATACCTTTGGACCGCCCATACCTCCAAGATTCCAGATCCCGTGATTTTAGCTGATTGACTGCCATCTCTCTTATATATAAAGGCCCCATGTACACAGAAAAGGATAATACGAAACAAAGACTCACTTTATACTACTCGGTTACTGTTTTCGCATTTCACCTATCTCTGACCCAACATTTGGCACCGTTTGTGGGAAACTTTGAATGAGAAGCCATGGATCAGACTCACAGTAAATGAGCGGTGGCCAGCTCACCACCCCGTAATCCCCCACCAGTCCCTGACCCAGCTGCTGACATGACAACCGGCCCTCCCCATGTGAATCCCGTGCAAGACGCGATCCTCGAAACCTTGCCTGTTGATACGCGAAGGGCTGTGGAGCAGCTTATCGAGCGCCGCGTTGCATCCCTCGTGAAAGCAGTCGTGTCACGACACTTGGGTGAGCGGCAAGAAGGGGCTGGCGACACCATGGATGTTGCCCCTGCCATGGCTGCAATGAGCTTGCGCTTGGCACCAACCCCGAGTGAAGATGGCGTTACCCAGGCTGGTAACAATATGACTGCCAGAGAGGTTCAGAAGATGGTG
>JAOYND010231852.1:0-13625 GCA_025802135.1 Lagerstroemia fauriei
TGCTAAACGGGACAAACGTTTTAAAGTTCGTGCCTTCCTAGGCCACGCGAAAAAGTTCGTGCTAAAAGTGAGAATTTTGTCAAAGTACAGGCGCAATTAGGCTATTAGCCCTAAAATATATCAAATAAGATGTCAACGAAAATCTCATCGATTCAGGAGTCCAACGCATCAAATCGTGCATGATTCGGAGCTAAAATGAGGAAGTTATGGCCAAGTGAAGAAAACTGCGCGGAAACAGAGCATACCGTGGTGGTGCAAGGCTGCACCTTGGTAGCCTAGTCTCCCAACGCAGACAACAGCCCGGTAGCCCAGTCCAGAGCCCAGTATCCCAGCACACCGCGGTGGCCCGACTTTTGAATTTGGACTTGGGCTTTTGTGGGCTGATCCATGGGCCTCTTGTGAAGAGGATAATGGTCGGCAAATATCAAAAAAGGCTGCTGAGCCACTCAGAAAGTTGCCAACTTGAGCAAGTGTCACAGGTGGACATGGGGGCTCTTTGCCTATAAAAGGACCCCTCCACCTTCACAATCAAGCATCCCAGATTACCACAACATTCAGCACAACACAGAGAAGCTGCCAGCTTCAGCCAAAGAAGAGGAGGAATCGTCGGAGTGAAGTTACAAAGTCTCGGACGTTGGAGCAAGGATTGTAGGTGGAAGGGCTAAAGCATCGAGCTCTTCATCGTTGTTTGAGATTCCTTCTTCCTTTGCTTACTCTTCCTTCACTATGGTTTCATGTCTTTCAATCCAATGAACATGTATTTTAATTCGATGATGTCCGGCTAGTTTCATTTTCTAGGGTAGTAAGTGGATCTTAGTGTTTATTTCATCCATGTGTTGAACTTTTTCTTTCCCGGATCAATGTAAGTGTACCATTTCCTTTATGTTTACTATACGTCATGCGTTTATGGATGTTTGGCCAACTCGATAAATCAATCTAAGGGACGGTGAGGAGCCACAAGAGTGAGAATCTCGTTGCCTAAGTAAACATAACCTAGGAATAATCGTACCGAGAGGTAGGTTAGTCATTCTAAGAGTTAGAAGAGACGTGTGAGAAGGCCTGAGAGGTAGCCATCACCCTATGAATCCACATACGGTTATGAACACGATCTTTGGTCCCTTAATCCTAACTACCTAGAGAAAGAGTGGGTTAGAATCATCCTAGGGATACATCCTAGTTGTGGCGAGAGTCGGATTAGGTGACTTTAGAACCCATGGAAAGGAAAAATGACAATTCATTTGATCCGGTTAGTTAAGTTCAAGAGGATTGAAATAGACCTAAGTGAAACCGAACCCCTAGAATTGTTTCCTTATTGAGCTCATACAAAGTTATTTTCGATTTCCATAAAGTTTCCATCCTTACTTCTTTTCTTGCTCTTTGTTTCATCCTTTCAAATATTGTGTGGTTTGGCTTAGCACGTTGTGTTCTAAGTTCGTGCTCAATAGGCTTTGGTCCTTGTGGGAACGATACCTTCTCACCGGGTTTACTACTTGCGATCCGTGCTCTTGCGGGTTGGAAGCGATCAAGTTTTGGCGCCGTTACCGGGGATTAAAGTATATCTATTGACCCAAATTGAAGCACTTAACTTCGACCAAACCAATTTACTTTTCTTTTCTTTTCCTTTGTTTTGTAGTTTCTCGATGTATGAGTAGGAGATCTCAACAAGAATTGCTACTGCTTGATCCGGAAATAGAAAGAACCCTCATTTGGAAAAGGCAAGAACAATCACTTGCGGAGGTTTCATCTTCTCATAACATGGAGGATCTGCAAGACAACCCCGCACTTAAAATAAGACACTATGTTAGACCATGAACGGATAACCGATTTAGTATCGCCAGACCGACTGTACAAGCTCACACGTTCGAGATTAGACCCACGATACAATGCTTCAAATGATTCAAACAGCATGCTCACTTAGCGCTGGACCAAATGAGGACCCTCATGCCCATCTTGCAATCTTTAATGATTTATGTGATACATTTAGACAAAACGGGGTTCCTCAAGATTATATAAAAATGACTTTGTTTCCTTTCTATCTTAGGGACAAGGTAAGGACATGGCTTAGCTCGTGGAGAAGTTGCTCACGAAGTATTTTCCACCCTCCAAGATGGCTAAGTTGAGGAGCGATATCACGTCATTTAAGCAACTTCCGATGGAAATATTGCCGGAAGCATGGGAACGTTACAAGGGCTTATTGCACAATTGTCCACATCATGACCTCCCAATGTGGCAAGTGGTAAACACCTTTTATAATGGAATTTCGGATGCCGTACAAACCTATATTAATGCTGCTGCAGGAGGCACAATACTTGAGAAGACGCCGGAGGAGGCACACGATCTTATCGAGGCATCAGCAACAAACGTGGTGTCGGAGCGGAACGTGGCTGCTAAGGGGACAGCCGGAGTTCACTCGGTGGATGCTCTAATAGCCCTCTCAGCCAAGATGGATGCCTTAAAGGCAACCATAAAGCCACAAGGAGCCGAAGCAACCTCAACGGTCTTCGAAGACTATCCGATGGAAACCGGGCATGAGGAGGCAAATTTTGTAGGGAGTAATCCGAGGAATAATCCATACTCAAACACTTACAATCCGGGTTGGCGAAACCACCCCAACTTTTCATATGCTAATAACCGGCCAACTCAACTGCCGAGTCTCCAACCAATGCAAAAACCAGCACCAAATGACTCCAAACGGCTTACAAAATTAGAGAATGCTTTTCTTGAGCTTATGGTGGCTAACAATAACACTAATGCTAGTGTTCAATCCAATACTAATAGCATTATTACCTTGCAGGTAAAAATGAAGAATATGGAGACAACTAGGGCAAATTGCCCAAGCTGTTGGAGTTCGGGTGCAAGGATCACTCCCGAGCAACACCAAGATGAATCCAAGAGGAGGCGGATCCGAGCATGTGAATGCCATCACACTAAGGAGTGGGAAAAAGGTAAATTTCAACCTTACCCAGCCCGGTGTCGAAGCAGAAGAACATAACCCTCCAGCATTCGGTGAAACCACGAAACACACCGTGGTGTCCAAAGTGCCCACCACGGTCAAAAGGTATCCAGCAAGTGAACCAGCAACAGCCCCACCGCGGTCCCCGGGATCCAGCACCGCAGTGCAAGAGTTCCCAACAGCTGAAAATATAGAAACACGGAGCAGCTCAGCAGGCAGTGGAAACCAACACATCGCGTTACCCACCAGCCACACCACAGTGCCCCTTAACCAGAATGGCCAGACTGCTCCAAACAACTCCAGGGCAACAAGTAGCAACCCACAGCCATCCGAACTGACTCGAGGGAAGAAGATAGCTCCGATAAGCCGACTCGGACATACCCTCCATTACTGTATCCACAAAGAGCAAAACGGGATCAATCTGATTGTCAATTCCGTAAATTTGTTGATACTTTTCGTAAACTACACATTAACATCCCTTTTGCAAAAGCATTGGAGTAGATGCCTAGCTATGGCAAATTCATGAAGGATATCCTCTCATGGAAAAGGAAGCTTGCCGACTACGAAATGGTAGCATTAACAGCAGAGGCCAATGTAATCCTTCAAAAAAAGCTCTCTCCAAAGCTCAAAGACCCAAGGAGTTTCACTATCCCTTGTTCTATCGGTAAAAGCTTCGAAGGTAAGGCTTTGTGTGACTTAGGTGCTAGCATTAATCTCACGCCTTATAGTGTATTCAAGGAATTAGGAGTATGTGAGGTTAAGCCAACAACAGTAACATTGCAACTAGCGGATAGGTCATTGGCTTACCCCCTAGGAATTGTGGAGGATGTTCTAGTCAAGGTAGACAAATTCATATTCCCTGTTGACTTCGTTGTTTTAGATTTTGATGAAGACAGGAACATCCCGATAATTTTGGGTTGCCCTTTCTTAGCAACTGGTCGAGTACTTATCGATGTACAGAAAGGAGAATTAACTATGCGTGTGAACGGCAAGGAAGATACATTTAATGTCTATAATGCATTGAAACATCCTTCTGAATCTAATGAAGTTCTCTCCATTGATGTAATTGAGCAGGTATCTACGACAACAATTAGAGAAACATTACCTGGGGATCCACTCGAATCGGTCATAATCGGGAGGCCAACTTCAGATGAAGAATCACAAGAAGTCCTCAAGGTATTGGAATCCTACCCCCTGATGCCACAGAACGTGTCATATTTCGAACCTTTGGAGGTCATACCTAAATCCTTAGAGCCATCCATTCTTGAACCACCGGAGCTGGAGCCTAAGCCACTACCCGAGCACTTAGAGTACGCTTTCCTTGGAACTTCTTCCACTCTTCCTGTTATTATTGCTTCAGACCTAACACCGGTGCAGGAAGAAAAGCTCCTTCGAGTTCTTCGAGCCCACATGAGAGCAATTGGGTGGACCATAGCTGATATCCAAGGAATCAGTCCCTTGACATGCATGCACAAGATTCTGCTCGAAGAAAACCACAAGGAGTTGGTGGAGGGGCAAAGAAGGCTCAACCCTGTCATGAAAGGGGTAGTGAAGAAAGAAATCCTCAAATGGCTAGATGCAGGTATAATCTTTCCTATTTCTGCTAGTAAATGGGTGAGTCCAATACATTGTGTGCCTAAGAAATGTGGTGTGACGGTCATTGCAAATGAAAGTAGTGAGTTAATCCCAAGTAGAACAGTGACCAGATGGAGAGTATGCATGGACTACTGCAAGCTTAACAAGGCCACCTGTAGGGTCATTTTCCACTTCCCTTTATTGATGAAATGCTTGATAGACTTGCTGGTAGGGAATATTTTTGTTTCTTGGATGGATATTTTGGATATAATCAAATTGCTATAACTCCCGAGGATCATGAGAAAACCACATTTGTATGCCCTAATGGCACATTTGCGTTCAAGCGGATGCCATTCGACTTGTGCAATGCACCAGCCACTTTTCAGCACTGTAAATGTCTATATTTTCTGATTTTATTGAAAAGTGCATAGAAGTTTTCATGGATGACTTTTCGGTGTTTGGCAACTCATTTGATGAATGTTTGGCTAATTTGTCTCTTGTCCTTAAAAGATGTGAGGAAACTAACCTTGTTTTAAATTGGGAAAAAAGCCATTTCATGGTAAAAGAAGGTATAGTTTTGGAACATAAAATTTCTAAGAAGGGTATGGAGGTAGATAGAGCCAAAATTGCTTTAATCGAAAAGTTCCCACCACCAACAAATGTTAAAGGTGTTATGAGTTTCTTAGGACATGCTAGTTGCTATAGAAGGTTTATTAAGGACTTTCCAAAAATAGCAAAACCATTGTGTAACCTCTTAGAAAAGGATGTTCCTTTCATGTTTAATGATGAATGCTTGCAGGCCTTTAATGAGTTAAAGGCAAGACTTGTTTCTGCACCCATTATAGTCGCTCCTGATTGGTCTTCACCTTTTGAGCTAATGTGCAATGCGAGTGATTATGCAGTTGGTGCAGCTCTAGGCCAAAGGAGAAACAAGATCTTACATCCTATGTATTATACCAGAAAAACACTAGATGAAGCTCAAATCAACTACACGACAACCGAGAAGGAGTTTCTCGCTTTGGTTTTTACTTTTGATAAATTTCGGTCATACTTGATTTGCACTAAAGTTATTGTCTATACTAATCATGCAGCAATCAAGTACTTAATACAAAAGAAGGATGCAAAACTGCGCCTGATCAGATGGGTCCTCTTCCTACAAGAGTTTGACCTTGAAATTCAGGACAAAAGGGGAATGGAAAGTCAAGTGGCGGATCACTTATCTCAACTTGAGAATGAGGAGTGCACGGAAAAATCGGTAATTAATGAGTTCGTCCCTGATGAACAAGTTCTTGCCTTATCATGTGCTCCTTGGTTTCCGGATATTGTGAACTACTTGGTTTCTCGATTCATTCCATATGAATTTAATTCTAAAACAAAGGAAAAGATTTTTGAATGAATGCATGAAATATGTTTGGGATGAGCTGTATCTGTTTAGAATAGGGTATGATCATATTTTAAGAAGATGTGTTCCAAATGATGAACGAATTGACATATTGAGAAGTTGTAATGAATCTCCTTATGGAGGTCATTATGGTGGACACAAAACTGCTTGGAAAATATTAGTACCAGGATTTTATTGGCCAACTATTTTTCGTGATGCCTTTGCCTACGTGTCAAAATGCGATAGATGTCAAAGAATAGGCAATATTTCGAGACGCCATGACATGCCATTGAATTCAATACTCGAAGTTGAATTGTTTGACGTTTGGAGAATAGATTTCATATGGCCATTTCCTCCATCCTTTGGTAACTATTACATATTGCTTGAGGTAGATTATGTTTCTAAATGGGTAGAGGCAATAGCCTCCCCCACATGTGATGCTAATGTTGTTCTTAAGTTCTTGAAAAGAAATTTCTTCACGAGATACGGAGCACCAAGAGCGATTATCAGTGATGGTGGATCTCACTTCTACAACAAACAGTTTGGCAAGCTCATGAATAAGTATGGGATACGATACAAGGTAGCCTTAGCATACCACCCTCAAACCAATGGTTTGGAGGAGGTATCCAACCGGGAAATCAAAAGGATACTTGAAAAAATGGTCAACACTTCCCGGAAGGATTGGGCTCACAAACCCGATGATGCTTTATCGGCATATCGAGCGGCATTCAAGACGCCCTTAGGCACATCTCCGTACCACTTGCTCTTCAGCAAAGCATGTCACCTCTCGGTGGAGTTGGAACACAAGGCATACTGGGCAATCAAGACTCTGAATTTCGATATGAAAAAAGCCAGTGAGAAAAGGCTTCTTCAACTACATGAACTCGACGAGTTCCGTCAACAAGTGTTCGAAAACCACCTTATCTACAAGGAAAAAGTAAAAGCGTGGCATGATCGGAAAATCACGGTAAGAGAATTCCAATCTTGACAACTTGTATTATTATTTAATTTGCGATTGATGTTGTTTCCAGGAAAGTTTAAATCAAGATGGTCGGGGCCGTTCCGAGTCACCCAAGTGTTGCCATAAGGTGTCCTCAAGCTAAAGAACGAAGCCACAAATGAAACATTTAAGGTCAATGCTCAAAGAGTCAAAAGATATTTAGGAGGACCGATCAGCCGAGATGAGGCCTTGGTCAACTTAAGGGATGCATAATATAAACAAAGTCGGGCCACGAATTTGCTTGGTGGTGCTTCTTGGGAGGCAACCCAAGTCCGATTTATTTACTTCAGCTTTGTTTGTTTGTTGGTTTAATTTTTAATTCTACACTTTAGGATAGTTTTTTGCGCAAGCAAGCATGCATTATAAGCCAAACGTCAAGATGAGACTCATCAGACTAAAAGCGGCCCAGTCATGAAAGTTTAGCTGGGCCGGGACAAGTCCACCGCGGTGGTTGAAGAGCAAACCCGGGTGTTGCCAAGACCGCGGTGCCCAAAGGTTGCACCACGGTGTCCATGATCCACTGGGCTGCAGCCCATTGGCTGAGCCCAACTCTTTTCAACCCAAGCCCAACTCGTGACTCCATATGTATATAATGCTATTTCTTATTGACTTCTAGGGTTTTAGATTATTCAAAGGCAGAAGAGATCCATCAAATCACCAGCTGAAGGGTAGAGAGCACAAGCAAGGCAGCAGGCCAAGCAAAGAGACAAGACATTGCCACACTACGATAACCACCTCCAGCACCGGGGTGGATGTGCTGCCTGTACTGGCACAGACACCCTTTGACCGCGGTGGTCACTATCAGCACCACGGTGTCAGGGATTCCCTGCCACAACCACAGAGGTTGCAAGACAAGACAAGACACTGTTGCACCTCGGTACCCAAGACTCTGCACCACGGTCAGGAGATTCCTGACAGCATAACCTTTGCTGCTAAGGCTGCACTGAACTTTGTTCTTTGGAATTCAAAATTTGAATTCCCAAAGAGACTATATGGGGGGGGTTATCTAAGCACTTCAACTGCACATCTTCCATTCTCTTGTTCCTTTCATCTTATTCCCTATTGATCTTGCAAGCATAAGAACGAGCGAGCATGTCTTTGGGACTTAGCTAGACGGGCAAGAAACACGAGAACGGTGCTCGACAATCAAATCTTCGGTGGTGAATTCCTAGGATTCCAACTTCCTGGGCGGTAACTTCATTCCTTCTCTCCCTTGTACTAAGTGGTATTGTTGTGTGTCTTGATTGATTGCCATGGCATCTCCCCTGCACCGTCGTAATAGAAGATGCACTAACGATTAACCACAACATGTTGCTACACCAGTAGATCTGTTTGTCTACTGAGGCCAAACTCTTTTATGAAAATATGTGGAAGAATCGTCAATGCCATGTTGAGTGGGGATTTTTTTTTGACAACCATAACTTGATGGCTAATTTCATGGAAGATATCGCTACTATAAATTGGACTCATTTTTGTGCACAACCACAACGGGGCATTCTGAACTTAGTCCGAGAATTCTATGCTAATTTGGCCCACTCGGGTGATGAAACGGTATACATGAGAGGAATGAACATGACATTCACGGTAGACGCTATTAGACAAGTTATTAGGACCCCACATGCACCCATGCTTGCATCTGTGATAGAAAATATTGACGAAGACGATATTTTGAATGTGGTTGTAAAACCTGGGGCAAATTGGCATACACATACAAAGGGCCAATTCACCATCCTTAGGAAACATTTAAACTATCGAGCACGTGTATGGCTCCTCTTTGTGACATCTCGCATCATGCCTACGTCTACATTGTCTCAAGTTACTAAGATGCAGATTTATCTTATATATTGCATCATGACGCATCGTCAGTTCGATCTTGCCACATTCTTACATACCCAAATACAAGCATACGGGCAGGATATAGGCGGTCGTATGTGATTCCCGTGTTTAATTACCACACTTTGTCAACGTGCAGGTGTTCCTTTCGATGAGGCAATAGATGATGTCACGGTCCGTGAACCCATTGATGCGGCAACCATTCACGACATGCAGAACCGTGACAAACAAGGTGAAGGAGCCCAAGGAGCACACCAAGTAGTGGAAGAACAAAGACAGGAGGATGACCCAGTCACCCGGATGATCCGAGAAACACATGCCTTAACAGTAAAAATGAACCAACGACAAAAGAAGTGGACTCAGTTCATTGGACAGACAACGCACATCCGGGAACAGAATGACGGACTTCTCAACCAAGCACTACGAATCAACTTCCATAAATATCCACCAATTCCGTCGACAAGTGAAGAGAAGTCCGCCGATACAAGTGAAACGGATGTGGACTCGACTAACTATAGAGAGGAAGATGATGAAGATGAGGACGAGGAGGCCTTCGACCACTAGAAGGCTACGACATGAACTTTGACACATGGGGAGTATCTGTTAACCCTTTCTCTTTCCTTTTCTTCACATTGAGGACAATGTTTAGCTTTGGTTTGGGGGAGGGCAGTACATTAATTCGTGTCAAAGCCGTTTAGATTACTAGCTAAAATTATTTGCTTGTTTGTTTGCTCTTTGCTTCCATTTGCATATGCATGACATGTAGCTTATAGGGTGTTAGAGTAGTTGCATGTTTATTTCATCTTGCATTTGTTTTCATGCATTGCATTAAAAAAATTGATATTTTTGATGGCTAATGATGCTTGCAAGTTCTTAGTAGGGAACTTGAGTTGATCCTTGTTCTGTGATGATAATTAATGGTTAGTGTGATTTTTTGATGCAAAGTGAAATTGTGATGAATCTTGTGATGATTTTCAGCCCCAATTAGTTGTTCACGAACCTTACATCTAGATAACAAGTCAAGGACAGTAAGTGTCATCTTTGGAAATTCTTTTGCAAAAATGTGTTAGGCCAAAAATTGAGTATATGAGAAAAGATATGCCAAGGCTTTGAGTGCCTCTGCTCGGGCTTGAGCCCAAATTGATGCATTAGATGTGCTGGCGATACGGTCCGGTATGTACTTGTGGAGGACTATCTGTTCATCTGACTGGCTCACAAAAAGTGTGTGAGTAAATTAAAAAGTCAGCGGAGGTGCAGGCCCTTTAAAGTCATGCACCACCCAAGTAAGGGTTATGTGTTAAGTAAAAATGAAAAAAAAAAAGTAAAAATTTTAGAGAAAAAATTTGAGATCATGAATTGGACTAATAGCTAGACGCAGGTTTGCATCAATATTTCCTTATGATGCACAATAGTAAGGTCAAGACTTAGAGCTAAGTGTAAGGAATTGCACACACTGCACGGGCCAAAATGAAATCATTAGAGTAGGATCAGTGAAACTTAAGATCAAGCAAAAAGCATGGCCATCATTGAGAACTTTAAGGGAAATGCTTGAAAGTACCGAAAATGACTTGTAAGCATTGTTACCAACTAAAAAAGTGGAGATTCATGTTTTGGCTTTTGATGGATCATTGTGCTTCAAGTTTTGCTCGAGGATGAGCAAAAGTCTAGGTTTGGGGGTGTGTTAATGCCATAAAAGTTATATTTTAAACAACTTTTAGATCTTAAATATGGAGTTTAGAACATGCATTCCACTTGGTTTTTGTTGAGTTAGGCTAAATCGTAAGTATCTATACTCTTAAGGAGGGTTAATATCCATAGTCTAAGTTCTCTGGATGTTGTGCAGGATTTCCTCAATAGAAAATATATCAAATAAGATGTCATCATCGAGTCAGGAGACCAACTCATCAAACTATGTATGATTCGGAGCTAAAATGAGGAACTTATGGCAAAGTGAAGAAAACTACGCAGAAACAGAGCATACCGCGGTGGTGCAAGGTTGCACCGCGGTAGCCTGGTCTCCCAACAAAGATAGCAGCTCAATAGCCCAATCCAGTGCCTAGTATCCCAGTATACCGCGGTAGGGAATCCAGCCCACCGCGGTGGCCCGACTTTTGAATTTGGACTTGGACTTTTGTGGGTTGATCCATTGGTGTCTTGTGAAGAGGATAATGATCAGTAAATGTCAAAAAAGGCTGCTCAGCAGCCCAGAAAGTTGCCAACTTGAGCAAGTGGACATGGGGGCTCTTTGCCTATAAAAGGACCCCTCCACCTTCACAATCAAGCATCCTAGATTACCACAACATACAACACAAAATAGAGAAGATGCCGGCTTCAGCCAAAGAAGAGAAGGAATCGTCGAAGTGAAGTTACGAAGTCCCGGACGTTGGAGCAAGGATCGTCGGTGGAAAGGCTAAAGCATCGAGCTCTTCATCGTTGTTTGAGACTCTTTCCTTTTCTTACTCTTCCTTCACTTTGGTTTCATGTCTTTCAATCCAAAGAACATGTATTTCAACTCGATGATGTCCGGCTAGTTTCATTTTCTAGGGTAGTAAGTGGATCTTAGTGTTTATTTCATCCATGTGTTGAACTTTTTCTTTCCCGGATCGATGTAAGTGTACCATTTCCTTTATGTTTACTATACGTCATGCGTTTATGGATGTTAGGCCAACTCGATAAATCGATCTAAGGGATGGTGAGGAGTCACGAGAGTTAGAAGAGACGTGTGAGAATGCCCGAGAGGTAGCCATCACCCTATGAATCCAAATACGATTATGAACACAATCTTAGGTCCCTTAATCCTAACTACCTAGAGATAGAGTGGGTTAGAATCATCCTAGGGATACATCCTAGTTGTGGCAAGAGTCGGATTAGGTGACTTTAGAACCCGTGAATATGAAAGGACACTTCATTTGATCCGGTTAGTTAAGTTCAAGAGGATTGAAATAGACCTAAGTGAAACCGAACCCCTAGAATCGTTTCCTTGTTTAGTTCATACAAAGTTATTTCCGATTTCCATAAAGTTTTCATCTTTACTCCTTTTCTTGCTCTTTGTTTCATCCTTTCAAATATTGTGTGGTTTGGCTTAGCACGTTGTGTTCTAAGTTCGTGCTCAATAGGCTTTGGTCCTCGTGGGAACGATACCCACTCACCGGGTTTACTACTTGCAATCCGTCCTCTTGCGGGCTAGAAAGCGAACAATCTCTTGCTCCAACACTTCATTACTCCATCCTTCCTCCAATCCGTCTCTACGCTCCCCTGCTACGTCGCTCCATTGCCCCATTGCTCGCTTCGCTCTCCCACTTACTCGCTCTGCTCTCCCGCTCCATCTTTCACTGCTATCAGTCTTAGTAATCCATCTTCTATTCGAACAGTTGTGTTTATCGAGTTTCTAGAGTTGAAATGGTGGTGAAAACCTTAGATTTATGGGCATGAGATGGGATTCTCAGCCAATCAATGATGTTGAGGAAGGCAAATGATTCCCAATTTGAATGGTTTGAACATTTTTCATCTGGTTGTTATTCTCCTTTCTTTTGGAATTACTAAAAATGTTCGGAAGCACCTTGACTAAGAAAAATACAATGAAATCATTTTTCTGATGAACAAGAAAACACTGAGATATGTGAAGACAAAGACTTGTTAAGCCTTTTTCATTTCCTCGCCAATATATTGAGTTTCTCTCTATTGGGATCCGATTGGAATAAGATTTTTATTTTGGTATGCATTAATCTCCAACATCTTGGTATCTTCAGTTCCCAAAATCATGATTTTTTTTTTATATTTAGATGTTGGCTACTCGATTAGATTACTAGCTATAATCATGTTTACTTTATAAGTTGTTGATATTGGCAATCAACTGTCTAAATAGATAAATGTCTATCTAAACTTTATAATTCCTCTATTCGTGTTGTTTGTAGATAATATCTATCAAAATTGCTCATCATCATAATCCACTATCTCGGATATCAAATGTCCAACTCGTGCTCACTTCTAGATAAATTTTATAAAGTATTATTATGTTGAGAGTCAACAGTTTAAAAAAAGTCAAATTATCTAAACTTTATAATTCTTGTGCTCATGTTCGTATATGGATACCTTTACAAAAATTATTTTTATTGGCAATCAATCATTTAAATAAACAATGGATTGCCTAAATATATAAGCATGGTAATACAAAATCTGTATAACATTGAGAACAAGATGATCTCGGTAGGATCCTTCAGTTTTTAAAAGATATGATTATCTATACTTTTCGTACCTTCATTTTTCCAATATTAATTCAAGTCTCATTTCAACCATATTCGATGTGGATTGAGTTAAACTCACCCATGAGTTAGAAATAATCTCGTGGTTCCTAATTTTTGAAGAAGAATGAAAATTTTTATATAATAGGTGATAAACAATCTCCATTTCAATTATTTGATAATGATAAAAAAAGTATAGAAATAAAAAAAGAGATAACTGGCAAAGATATAACTAACATGAGATTGAGAGATGGGACGGCGTATTGAAAAATGAATTTCATTTGGAGATATGAAGGCAAATACAAGGAGATGAATTTCGATTTTGTATAAGAGGGTGGCATTATAATTTTTACATTCATAGTGGAAGAAGTAGTAAGTAAAGGCAGTTGACTATTAAAACATTCATCCAACGATCTAACCTTTCAAATATAGCAATCGAGGAAGATATGGTGTTGTGGGTTCAAATCCTCCTCAGCCACTGTAGACACCTCATTTTAGCTCAAGAAGAAATACAAGGAAAATGGTCAAACTCGTTCAAGGCACAAAACTATCGGTGTTAGCGACCAAGTGGGATTCGGAGGCTTGGCAAGTTGATTCAATGGATTTAAAGTTGAGCAAATTTAGATATCATGAAGATCATTG
>JAOYND010231953.1:0-13620 GCA_025802135.1 Lagerstroemia fauriei
AGAGCTCGGGTTCTCCATTGCATACCGAACGCCAGCCTGAGCCGCTAAATGCATCACGTGTGTGAAGGGCACCACCTCGAAGAGCTTCCTCAAGAGGGCCTCGTCGTTGATGTCTCCCTCAACGATGAAAATCCCGGCTCGCTCGAGGAGAGCCTGGCGAGCTTGCTTGAGGGACAGGTCATAGTAATCGTTGAAGTTATCGAGGCCTAAGACCCCGTCACCCCGGCGCTTGAGGGCTGAGGACACGTGAGTTCCAACAAACCCGGCAGCCCCGGTCACAAGCACAGTCATCCCATTGCGAGACCTCACCCTGGCCGAGGATCGAACCCGCTTCTCCCAAGCAGAACCCCCCCAGGTGTAGCCACTGCTGAGGTGGCGGCGCATAGGGTCCAAACCAGACTGTCGGACGGACCATGACCACATTAGGATGAGGAGGATCAGGACGAGGGAGAGGAGGAACCAGAGTGTGAGCTTCACAAGGGAGGTGCGCGAGCGGAGTCGGTGAACGTAGGACTTCTCCATCTTGAATTTGCCTAGACTTGGCGGGGATTCATTGAAATGCGACTTTGGCTTCATCTTCTGACCAATATGTTTTTTCGAAAATATTGAGGAAGTGATCCCCAGTTGGTTGTTTCTATTTTCTCTTTGTTCTAGTCCATTTTTTTTGAGCTACCGAAGGGAGAACCATATATTTTGATAGGCAACGTTGGGTTATAAGAGCAGAGGAAGGTTAAGGGGTAGGAATTTTCAAGAGGGATTCGAGCAGTTGAAACAAATCAAGGACAGTTCAAGCAAGTTTGGCTATGCCTGAATATAGAAGGTTGACATGTTTTGTTGAATCTAACTTTTTCAATGCCAGGAATAGTTAAAGAGAACAATGGATTGACATATCTCCGCTGAGACTACAAGCCTGATTGGCCAGGAATTTTGGGCTTCCTCTTCCTCTCATTCTCCCGCTAATATAGGAATATAGGTGTCTTGGGTTTTGAGTAATTTAATGAACATTTTAAAGAGGAGGATGAGAACGTTGATATGACCTTTTTTTTTTGGATAAAAGGTAGGCAGTAGAAGTGGTACTCTTGTCACTCCCACTAAGCGATGTTCAAACTTCATATTAGACTTATTGAATAATCAAAGCTTAACACTAACTCTGTCTGTGTAGCGTTACCAAAAATTTAATTTTTTTATAGGTAAATGCATTGCATTAATAAAAGAAGAAAACATACACGCAACATTGCCTAACCAATCTAAAGGTTGGGCAAATCGGGATAGCCCACAAAAATATGCAAGTTGGATTGAGGCATCATTCTCGACTTTCAGAGGGGCAGCTCTGATGTGAATCCTACTTTGCCATTTATAATCCTAAGAATAGAAATAATGTGAAAACATCAAGAAATTATGAATCAAAGCTTTACAATCTCACGGTGGAGATTGCTTCCTGTCGATTGCCCTAACAATTTTTAGAGCGTGGGAGCAAAAAAGAACTTTTCCTCTATCCTCTGGATCTGGCAACTAATGAAGCTAGTAGCAAGGATTTCGATTCAGCTTGGGCAGCAAAAGAAAAGTCACAATCCATAAGCCATGATAAAAAGATATTACCCTTGTATTGAGCTACTCCCTCGAATCTAGCTCTTCCTTGAGTCCAAGTTGCGTCGGTATAAATGATAATTCCTTTAAAGTCCACATGATTTTTAGCATTGAAGCTTCTATCTTCACTACAAGTTGAAGATGCTGCTTCATCTATATTATCCATACATTGAGATAGTTTATGCTCTTGATAAGATTTAAAAATTCTATTTACGAAAGAAAAGAGATTGGGATATCCTTTTGGATAGAGAGCAGTAGTTCTTTCTTTCCACAATCCATAGAATAAAATAGCCATGAATAAGCTAAAACTATATCTGTCTACTGTACTTAATGGTAAACATTTGGGATTACAAATGAATTCAACCAAGTCTTTTGGAGTTAATTATTCAAAATTCTTTGGCAAATCCCATATTTTCCAGCAAGATTCTCTTCAAGCAACCCTAGCAAAAATATAATCCTTGAAAACATGATTGAAATTATCTTGTCCTTATAAACATGATGGTCAATTTGCCCCATTTACCGATGTCCAAGGGAGGGCATTGGAGCCCATTCTCCATAGATGGAGTTTTAGTCTCTCATGAATCTTAGGATTTCAGAATTTTTTCCAAAAAGACATTTCCAGATTGAAATCTATATTTTTTATCAGTTAAATAGAAACTTTTAACTAAAAATACTCCTGAGGAATTCTAAATCCAAATGAGTGTATACTCACAATGATATTCAAAAATAAGAATTTGTTTTATATTTTGATAGTATTCGGTTCAAAAAGAAGAGAGAGCAAAGAAATATTACAGCTATTTGTACCTGGGATCAACAAATCACTAACCTTCAATCTTGGTTTATCTAGGATCTTCCTAACGGAATTGGCCTGAAGTGCTTATTTCCAGGTATCCAGGAGTCCTTCCAAACATATATGTCTTTGCCATCTCCTATTTGATAATGGCTATGCTTATGTTGTGTATCTGCACAAATCTGTAATGGTTTCCAAATATAAGAATAAGAGGAACTAGTCCTATTATCTAAATTTAATAGATTTCCATACTTTGAAGTGATAATTTTTACTAGTTAGGCTATCCTTTTTTGTGAGTAATATCCATGCCATTTTGGAGAACATAGCCTTGTTCAAATCCAAGGTTTTGATAATTCCCAAACCTCCAAAACATTGAGGCTGACAAATTTGATTCCAAGATATGGGAGAGTAGAAAAACCCTTCTAAGTCAGCTCTCCCAAACTAAAACTTTCTACTTAAACTATCAATTTTATTACCTATCATTTATAGTAATTTGAAAGCTGTCATAGAATATTAGAGGTAGACTATTAAGAACATATTTGACTAGTACTGTTCTACCTGCCCATAAAGGGTTCTTACTTTCCATGCTGAATGTTTTGCTTGTATGTTGTCAATCAGGAAAAAAAATGATTTAGCTTTCTTTTTTTTAATAAAAAGAGGATTGCCAAACAGTTTGAGTCTTCATTAATTTTCTTCATGTTAAAATATTTTTCAAATCTCTTTCTAAAGAACCCCTCACATTCCTAGAAAAAAGCCCTAATTTGTAAAAATTTATCTCTTGTCCACTTATTTCACAAAAGATATCTTGCAGTGCTTTGCATTTAGTTGCTACTTGTTGTGATGCTTTTATTAAAATCAGTAAATCATCCGCAAAAAATAGATTATTTAAGGCCAAATTGTTCCTTGAGATTTTAATGTCTCTTAAATGGCCATGATCTTCTACCCAAGCAAGAATCCTAGAGAGAAATTCCACTGAAATGATAAACATATAGGGAGATAATCAATCTCCTTGCCTAGAATTTTTTGAAGCATTAAAAAAAAGTAAGGAGAGCCATTTAATAAGATGGAAAAGGAAGGAGTGGTTATGCACTGCATTATTAAATTAATAAAAGAGTTATGGAAGCCAAATTTTTCTAAGACTTTTTTAATGAAAGAACATTCCATTTGATCAAAAACCTTTGAAAAATCTTTATCCTCATCCAATCAGTTTTAGCTCTATTTTTATTCCTATTATGTATGACCTCCTGTGATATTATTGCATTTTTGTTTATCCATCTTCCTTTAATGAAGGCTGTTTAGTTTGGTGATATTCATTTATTTAATAGAGGCTTCAATCTACTAGCTATTACCTAATGACTTTGTAGCAAACGTTTGTTAATCTTATTGGTCTAAATTCATTGAAATTGGCTGCTCCTTGCTTTTTGGGTATTAAGGATATGAAAGTAGTATTCCATTCCTTTAAAAGAAAACTAGTTCTAAAAAAATTCATAACTACTTGCAGAAAATCAACTTTAATAATATTCCAAAATTTTTTGTAAAATAAACCAGGCATCCCATTAGGACCTGAAGCCAATTCATAGAACCACCATTTCAATCTCATCATCATAAGGTATTTTAATTAGTTCAAGATTTTCCTAATTAGAAATTTCTACTTGAATTAAATTGAAAAGTTCATTTACTTGACTAGGTGAGGAAGTATACAAATTAGTGAATTTCCTTAAGAAATATCCTCCTATTTGTTCTCAGTCATAGAGCCAGTTATTCTGATCGTCTTTTATAGTATATATTGTGCTCATTCTTCTCCTAATTAGTGTGGGTAAGTGGAAAAACTTTGATTTCCTATCTCTCTCCTTCAACAATAGTTCTCTCGATTTTTGTTTCCAAATAATATCCTCTCTTTTCAATGTTTCTTGTAGGTCAATTGGAAGATCTTCTTTTAGTTTATTTTCTTTATTTGTCTCTTTTTGTTGAATTTCATTCAACTGATGTAGAATGTCGTTTATTTTATACTTCTAATCCTTAAAGACTTCCTTATTCCACTTTCTTAATTCTTTTTTCTTTTTTGCTTTGTTAATTTTCTCCAAAATTTGAACCGAGCAAAACCCTTTATTTGAATCTTCCAAGCATTACTAATAATGAATTGACAGCTAGGATCTCTTATCCAAGCGGCTTCGAGATGAAAAGAATGTTTTGTATTGTTCTGATGTTACCATACTTTAAGAAGGATAGGATTGTGGTCAGATTTAGCAATAGATAAATGCAAAACTCCTCACTTTATGAAGGTAATTTTCCAAGAACCTTTCATTAAGACTCTATCCAGCCTCTGTCTAGTATGTGACTTAGATCCTCTCTCTTACTTTGCCAATTATGTGTATTGCCATAAAAACCTAAATCAATACAACCAGAGTCTAATTGAAAATTTTCCAGATAATTTTTGCTTGTTGATATTATGGATCTGCCCCCTAATATTTCATGTGGGGATAAAACTTCATTCAAGTCACCTATAATTGCCCGAAGTTCTCTGATATCTTGAGCAAATTTGTCAATCTTGTCAAGAATTCAGTTTTCTAACTATAATAGGGAGGCCCATATATACAAGATAAAAACCATTTACACACAATAATGGGTGTTCTGTAGCAACATTTATAATGTTAGGATTGGAATCTATAATGGTTACCTGCATCTCCTTATGCCATAACAAACATAAGCCACCAGCTATCCCATCTGCTTCAACTACAAAAAAATCTATCAAAATTGCATTGCCTTGAAATAATTTCACACCTTTTGGAGCCCATTTTAGTTTTAGATAGAAAGACAAAATTCGAGTTGTATTTCCCGAGGATTGAGGAAGACTTTTAAGGTATGAATTTTTGAGAATCTCCCAATACCTGGACAATTCCACGCCAATAAGCTCATGGTAAGAGTTTAGAAGATGTTCCAGTGTTTAACTTAAAAGAAGTATACAAGTAAGGGGGAATAAACCTGTAAAAGCCTTAATAGAATCTTAGTCTAAGCGGAAATCTAGCGACGAGGAAAATGCATGAGAGTTCTAGAAAGTTAAGTGTAGTCAAAATATTTAAAGAGGCTTGGATCTGCAAAAGAACCTTAGAATTTTATGAGATCTCGAGCTTAGGATGGTGGGACAATTTTAACCTTTCTTTCTCTGGAGGAAATCAATCGTGCATGTCTAGATCTAAGCTTTTAGGATAAATCTCTTTTAGATCTCGCTAAAATCTCTTTCAGGGCTTTACTCTCCATGTCATATCTCCCTAGGTGTTATGACCCTTTTAGTGGAGGATTGATCTGTAAATAGAATGAAATAGAAGTGGGACTTGCTTGTAATGAATCAAGGAAGTGAGGGACATTATTGTAATAATCAGTAATGGGCAGTAACAAACTGCTATAAGGATCGAAGATAGAGTGTGAGAAGGATTAGGCAATGATAATGAAGATTTCAGCACTTGATTCACCTAAGATCAGTCCTGCAAACCTTAAGGAACCACCAGCTATTTGCCAACCGTAGTAAGTGCAACTTTGGAGCCATGAAGGTGGAGTATTTAGGGCACTTTGTAACGAAAGAAGGAGTGTCCACTGACCCAAATATGATTCGAGCTGTTCAGGAGTGGCCTTCTCCTAGCATTGTCAAACAACTTCGCAGCTTCTTAGGCCTAACAGGTTATTACCGAAGATTTATTCGCAATTATGGTATTATATGCAGGCCATTGCATGACTTGTTGCGCAAAGATGCTTTTATATGGCAAGATGTGGCAGAAGGTGCTTTCCAACAGCTCAAGCAAGCTTTGACTATTGTTCCTGTCTTAGCTATTCCTAACCCTAATAGGGAATTTGTGGTAGAAACAGATGCTTCGGGGCAAGGAGTAGGTGCTGTCTTGATGCAGCAAGGGCATCCTGTGGCTTACATTAGCAAAACCTTAGCCCCTAGATATCAAAGACTGTCCGTTTACGAGAGGGAGTTGTTCACAATAATTCATGCGATCAAGAAATGGCACCACTACTTGATTAGTGGACACTTCACCATCAAGACTGATCACCACAGTCTCAAATTCCTCTTGGAACAACGTCTCAATACTCCTTGACAATGTAGTTGGTTAACCAAATTGTTGGGTTATGATTTTGACATCAGCTACAAACATGGGAAGGAGAACACTGCTGCAGATGTCTTGTCACGAATCACATCTCCAAAACTTGGTACACTGGCAGTATCATCTGTGTCCACTAATATTTATGAACGAATTAAGACCCTGTGGATTACTGATCACAAACTTGCTGCTATTATTCAGGGAATACAAGAAGGAATTGTCCCACAGGACAAGTATACATGGACTAGTGGACAACTACGAGGAAAAGGGAAGTTGATAGTGGGCCATGACCCTCAGTTGCAGCAGGAGATCATACAGCTCTGTCATACTAGTGCAATGGGTGGTCATTCAGGAGCCAAGGCAATCCAAAAGCGCATTTCCATTCTCTTTTATTGGAAGGGTCTCCGTAAACATGTCGGTGAATTTGTTCGATGTTGTGCGGTCTGCCAGAATAACAAGGCAGAAACAGTGGCCTCTCCTGGATTATTACAACCATTACTGATTATTACAATAATGTCCCTCACTTCCTTGATTCATTACAAGCAAGTCCCACTTCTATTTCATTCTATTTACAGATCAATCCTCCACTAAAAGGGTCATAACACTAGGCGATAGTCTTATAGACCCAATAAGATGAACAACAGAAGAATGAACCAAAGAATATTCTAAGAGAAAACAGAGATGAAAAAAATGAGTCGACTACCCATCCTTTTGATAGATTTGGAATCGGATTTGATTTTGTAGGTCAGAGAAGGATAAGTGACAAACTTCTCAGCTAATGTAAACTTTCTCATTTCTGTCCTTGAGTTTTCAACCCGTTGCAGTGGTTGATTGTGTAGAAATCTCACCTGATTTCGACTAAGCTTCTTGAAATCTACAGAAGTTGAATCCTACAGAGGTAAAATAGGTGAAAAGTTCCACTAGAGGGGAATAGTTGAAACTCCCACAGAGGAGAAAGGATAAAGCTCCCACTGAGGGGAATAGTTTGAAGCTCCCGCGGGGATGGATAAACTCCAATGAAGAAAGCAATGTTTAAGATCTATTGAAATTTAATGAATCAGAAGCTCAAGGAATCAAGCAGTTTCAAATTAGATTAAAACCCTAGAATTTGGGTCGTGTGTTTGAACATAGAGCGTAGAAGAGAGAGAGAGAGAGAGAGAGAGAAAGGAGACTGGCTATTTAACCACTTTGCTGCCTTGGTTTCGTCTAATATATTCGTGATTGAATACAAAAAATCCAAATATTACGTAGTAGGGGATGGTTGGACCGCAATTACTACTGCCATTTTTATTCATCAAAAAATCTGTAGGTTTAGAATAGAGATGAGAGAGCAGGATCTAGTCCCAAATCCCAATTGGACATTCCCATTAAAAGACTCCAATTAGAATGAGATTATGCACCTTGCGTAAGGTTTCAATAAATGTCGAGATGGACCTATTACATAACTGTTACGGAATTGTGGAATGGGGGTCCTTCAGGAGGTCGTCCTCTGTCTTCAATTGCCTTGCCTCCTATCCGTTGTAACTGGCTCCACCTTTCTCGGATCCCAACTGCGATATTTCAATTTTCCCAATTGCTCCCGCCTGGAGGGTATTCTTTGTGGGTCGGAGATGGGCTTTTGGGCTATAAGCCTGGGAGACATGGATCTTTAGGCCCTGGGCTTTGGGCCGATGGCCCTCAGCCCATTCAGCGCTAATGGGCGATGAATGGGGGTAATAAATGTTGTTTGGTAGTCTGCAGATGCCACCTCAATTCTCCTTCCCTAGGACATGACCCTTCGTCTTCTTAGTTGGGCGGGAAACTGCTGCTTTCCCAGTCGTCGCCTCCTTCAGGTTTCGTAAGCCATAAATACAACGACCACCTTCTCATCTGCATTCCATTAGTGCATTTAGGTTTTCTTGCCAAGACCGGTTTCTCTGGGTAGTATCGTCGTTTCTTCTCCAATTCTTGTGCACTTGAATCCTGTTCGTTAAATAATCGACATGGCTGCGGAAAAAGGTAAAGGATCTGCGGGTAAGCTTCCTATGCCTCCATCATATTTGGGTAACAAACTAAGTTGTGCGAAATTTCTTCAATCTCTGGAACTAACCGAACTAGGAGACGAGTTTCACCCTAGGCTTCCTTCATCAGCCGAATCCGCCTCTGCCCCCCTTGCTGGAGAAATTGCAGTTTTTCCTGACCAATTGGTTGCCGGGTTAAGATGGTCGTTGCCAGCTGAGGAGGTCGATCTTTGTGAAGAACTGGGCATAGCCCCAACGCAACTTTCGTCCAACTCATGGCGTGCCTGGTTCGCTTTGTCAATCTGATGTAAGGACAAGAGATTGGCATTTTCGCCTAGCATTTTTCAGTATTTCTATAGGTTGATTTTGTAAGACGAGGCTGGGTTCCGATACTTTACCCCTCACTCTCCTATGCTTCGGGGTGTCATAGTGAGGGAGAAGATGGCTTCGAACTCGATGGAAAAAGGCCTTTTTCTTCATGTGAGACAGTCGGCCATGGTCCTGGAACCTATCGTCCAAGAAAGACGAGGATCCAAAGGACTCGCTGTCAGACCTTGAGAAGGAGACAGTCAGTCATAGCCGTCGAGCGAATGTTGAAGAAGGGTAAACTTTTACGTTTCGAAGAAATTGTGTCAAACAATAACTTGAAGAAGCATGGACTGATGCCTTCGGGTTTAGGGCTATTGCATCTTCGGTACACTTCTGACCTTTGTGTATTTTGTTTCAGATTCAAGTATCGCAATCGCGAGCATGGTCCTGATGTGTAGGAACTTGCAGGCAAAACTGGAAGAGGCTCAGCGCAAGCGGAGGGTCCTGGAGGGTGCTCCAAGTGAGAAGGTTGGTAAGTCTCCCCCGTTGGGCAATCCAAGAGGTGATGCTGTGGGATCGTCCGACTTCCCGCCAGGAAAGAGGAAGAAGTCGACGTCTCTTCCCACATCTTTGGGATCATCGCTGAGAAGATCTCGGAGTTTACAATAGCAGGTACAGTCCCAACCGACCCTTGATCCTGTGGAAGTGGAGGTTTCGGACAGCGAAGGAAAGCATAGCAGCTTTTCGGAGGCTCTTCGTGGGAAGAAGGGAGGTAGTAAAAAGGGAAAAGAACCTTTGGATTTTTCTGGCCAGGCAGCAAGCTCCAAGATGGGGCCTGAGAAGGTGGATGAGCACGTGGATGAGGCTTTGGATAGTACAAGGAGTGCTGCCAAGTTCGTGGCGCATGGTTTCACTGATCTTGCTGTTGTGGGGAAACTTATGGAGCTGGTGGCAACTCTGTCGGCAAGGCGTTTTGATGGAGGGTCACGCCAGGCGCATGCTGATGCGTGCCTCTGAAATCTTGCTTCGATAATGGTCAAGCTAGCTCTGATGACTTGGGTAATTAAATGTTTGGTGGTCAGTGTGCTGATTGTCTCCATTATTTTTTAAGTCAGGAATTTTTGCTTTTTTTTTTAATAATCAAAGCATGGGGATCCGAGGGCGAATAGGTTGTAGCCTTGAAAGCCCAACTGCTGGAGGCTACCAAGAGAGAAGATTCTTGGCGACAGAGGTGGGGAGCGAGTGCCGAAGAAGGTAGAGTCTTAGGCTTGCAACTGCAAGCTGAAAGGATGGAAGTCAAGAACTTGAAGGTCCACCTGTTAGACTGCAGAGGGTGAACTGGAGAAAGTAAGGGCCGAAGCTGAGAATCAACTAAATGAAGTTTTTGCTCAGGCTGCAAGGAACTTTCGCAAGAAAGAGCAAGAAGTCGAGGCTGCTCTTTCGGAAGCGAAGGCAAAAGCTGTGACCGACTTCAAGTCCTCAGCAGAGTTCCAGCAACATCTTCCCACTCAAAGTCAAGAGGCGATGATTGCCATGCTCCTCAAGGTTCGAACTGATATTCTAAAGTTGTCTCCTAGTTTCCCTGTCGAGTAGCTTGAATGTCTGGAGCTGCTGTGGCCCTAGGGTGATGTGGAGTCAGCGATGACTCCTGCCGATGCTTCGATCCCTCCTTCTCTTCATAGTGATGTTGTTGCAGAATCAGCTGCTGAAGAGGCGAACTCCCAAGTCATGATGAAGAAATAATGTTATTTTGATTGTCTCACAGTCGTAGCTTCTGAACTCCTGGTAGTGTTGTAGTTAATGTTTTTCTTTAGGTTATGTTTTGTTGATTGTGCTATCATGCTGCCCCACTATGGATGTTTAGTTGTTATGCCCAACTTGATGGTGTCTTTGCTATTGTAGATGGCCGTATGGTCTAGGCATACTAAATTCAAAATGCTTCGTCTTCGTTTATTTTATATCGTAGCCTTTGCTTGCTTCATCTGTTCTACTTGTTCCTGCCTGTGTGTAGTAGTAGGCCTCCCACTCTCGCGGGTCGGAGTGGAAGGAAAAAGCCAAGAGTGGAAGGAGGTTGAAGGATGAGCAATTGTGTGTCGTGTGAAAGAGGTGATGGTTATGGGAGAGTCCATTTATGTGAATAAACCGTAGGGATGCGTCTCTGTATCGGGAGGGTTCATGAGGTGGGGATGCGTCACTTGTAAAGATATGCGGGATGCCGCTACCAAGCTGACAAATATTAAACGCTCGAGAACCGAGGTACATCATCGTGGAAATGCCTGTGGGGATATGTCACAACATAGTGAGGGGTGCCGCCGTTAGGCTGTGGTCAGATCTCTGCGGAGTGTCGATGTAAGAAGGTTTTCGGTGGAGAGAATCATATTAGACACCATCCCATAAACCTTAACACGAAAAGTAGCATAGAGGGAATAGCATAAGGTAGTGGCGACAGTCAAGAGTTTAGAACAAGGACATAGCACAGACGCTTACGGTAGGGAAATTAGAAGAGTGAACAAACACTAATATTAGAACTTCTTTAGGAAGTAGCCGTTGAAGGTTCATGGCAGTACTTTGCCATCCGAATCTTGCAGAACATAAGCATGGGGATGGGGCATAGCGATGATCTTGTACAGCCACTTCAGCGTTAGCTTGTGATGCAGGCCTTGATCCTTGAATTGATGGTGTCGCAAGACGTAGTCCCCGTTGGTGAAATGCTTGCTTTTGACTCCCCTGTTGTAGAAGCGGGTTGCGGACATCTTAGCATTGGCTATGGTTCACTGAGCTTGCAAGCGTCGCTCTTCGAGAAGATCCAATTCGGTTGCCCAAGCCGCGTCATTGTCCGCGGTGTCAACACTGTTGTGAATGGTTGGGAGACCGATTTTTGTTGGCAGCACTGCCTCTATCCCGTAAACTAGGGAGTAAGGGGTCTCGCTAGTGGCTTTGTGAGGTGTGATACAGAAGGACCACAGCACATTTGGCAACTCATCCAGCCAACTACCACCAAAAGCAGCGATGCGGGTTCATAGACAGTGGAGAAAGACTTTGTTAGCTGCTTAGACCTGGCCGTTGGTTTGTGGGTGAGCAACAGAAGTGAAGCAGTGGTTGACATGTAAGGCATCGCAGAATTCTTTGAAAGCTTTTTCTGTAAATTGGGTACCATTGTCAGTAATGATTACCTAAGGGATACCGAAGCGGTATGGAGTGCTCAGCAAACTTCCTGGCCGCACGGTCAGCTATAGTTGCCACCTCTTCTGCTTCGACCCATTTTGAGAAGTAGTCAATAGCAATGAAGATGAATTTTTTCTGGGCCACAGCGGCGGGGAAAGGACCCAGAATGTCGATCCCCCATTGGGAGAAAGGCCAGGGAGTATTCACCGCAATGAGAGAGCTGGCTAGGGAACACTTGTTTGTGGCGAATTCCTGGCATGGACAGCATTTACGGACTAATTCAACTGCATCCTCATGGATAGTGGGCCAATAGTATCCTTGACGAATTACCTTCTTGGCCAAAGTCTTTGCTCCTTGGTGTGCACTGGCAATTCCTTCATGTATTTCCCTCAAGACGTAGGAGGCCTCAGCGTCATCGACGCAGCGGAGAAGAGGGATGGAGACCCCCCGTTGATACAGAGTTCCGTCTAGTACGGTATACCGTGTAGAGCGACTGATAATTTGCCGAGTGGCTATGGGATCTTCGGGGTAACGTACCAGAAACCAGGTATTGCAGGATTGGAGTCATCCATGTGATCTGGCCATTATTGAGCACCAAGACGGGAATGGGGACGTATGCCTCTAAGACCCGTCGCTGCTCTAGGTAGTGCACTCCGTGCGCGGTCGGTGCAGTAGCGCTCTTCCTGAGCATGTCAGCATATCGGTTTTTGCTTTAGGCTACTTGCTGGATGTTAGCTTGAAGGTCACGAAGAAGTTCCTTCACCCTGTCACCATAGAGCTTTAAGCGTTCCTCATTGATGGCGTACTCACCAGTAACCTATTTGACAACAAGCTGTGAATCGCAGAATATATCGATAGATCTGGCTCCGACGCCTTTGGCGATGAGGAGGCCTGTGATTAGTGCTTTGTATTCAACCTGGTTGTTTGTGGCTGGGAATGAGAGTACGAGACTGTAGGTGATTGGATCTCCTCCTAGAGGCAGGATGACACAACCGGCGCCAGCTGCACTATGCGCTGAAGAACCGTCTGTCCACAATTGCTAGCGAGGGGGTGCATCATCCGTGTTGGAGGGTCCCATTTCCGGAGGCATTGTGTTCTAGACGATGAAGTCCGCGAGGGCTTGTGCCTTTATTGCCTTTCGTGGCTAGTATCGAATGTCGAACTCGCTAAGTTTAATTGACCAACCTACCTGAAGCCTAAGGTCGTTGGAGTACCTGTGTGAAGTTGAGATAACTTATTAGGAGGACCCGAAGGGGTGTGTTGAGACTATCTCGTGGCACTTGGGAAGGTACTGTGACCTGCTTCGAGGGTGGTTGGTGAGCACTAGAATTGTGTGTGCATGGAAATACGACCGAAACTTTTGGGAGGCAATGACGACGGCTAAAGCTAATCGTTCGATTGCCAAGTAGTGTTGCTCCGCTGGTAGGAGAACTTTGCTAACATAGTAAATGGGTCATCGAGGCTCCGTCAACTTCCTGCACAAGGATAAAGCTGACGACTTCGGCGCTTGTCGGACCTGGAAATCGCCCCGACTTGAAAGTTTTAGCTCTAGGGGCTATAGGCACGCACGAGGCCTAGCTTGGGACTTTGATCGTGTTTGGGTTTTTGGAGTCGCCACTAATCATTTAAGGACTAATCCTAAGGTCGATCAGAAACCTATTATTTGCCT
>JAOYND010232056.1:0-10799 GCA_025802135.1 Lagerstroemia fauriei
GATGGGTGAAAGTGCTAGTTCATGTTCATCAATGAGGTCTATTTCAAAGACATGACAAAAAAAGTTTCATAACACTTACAAATATCTAACAGATTGTATATATCATATTGACCGTTAAATATGTATTGGCATGTGACATACATCATGTGGTATATCAAATATACAGTAGACTCCGTAATGGATATATCACGTGATAATATAACACTACAGGTGATCAGGCCCATTACTCGAAAGTGTTGGTTGTTAGTGCCATCGAAATCATTGGGTTTGACATATACAATTGATGTGGGATTTGGGCTTAATCATAATTAGTTCGCCTCCTCGGTTCTTCTTGCCTCGATAGTTGACACACCTACCCAACACCCGGTCGACATCCTCCTCCATAGCTCAGCTCTTATAAGCTGTCGACATCCTCCTCCATAGCTCAGCTCTTATAAGCTGAGCGGGCCTTTGTTTAATATAATGAGCCAAGCACGAGCTTTGAAATATTATGCCCACTCAAGTTCGAGCCCTAATCCGAGCTCACAGAATACTAAGCAAACCAAGATTGAATATGGTGGATTCGTGTTTGGCTCGACTTGTTTACGCCCTTGAACTCTGCAACGGATATATCACATAGCATATGTCATAAGTCAACGGATTTTTAACACATCAACCAACATGGTACTTATGATCCGTCAGATATCGATAATTGTTTTAAATGTGTTTAATACTTTATCCTGTTGGGGGCCTGGACCTTCATGGGCCACGTGTTGGACCGGTGATGAGTCTCAATTGCTCACCAAATCTCTGGCCCTGGATCATAGACAAGGTGATAGCAGAACTTCCATTGCTGTTCATTAGATATGGGCAAGGGGATGGGAAACCGATCAATTCTACAATCGATCGATGCATCTTAACCTGCTCGTTCCGAATTCGATCGGTGATCGCTTGAGGATGTCGTGTCTATCCAAATGGAATCAGAGGTCATGTCCCATCCTGTCATCGTCCAAGCTCTTTTCCCATCTTGACACTTCATTGGGAGGATGATAAAGGCAAGAGAAGGAACACTTCCACATTCTATGTTGCTACCAGAGGAACATCAGACCGGACATTATCTCGTTCTTCCTTTTACTGTTACGGATAGCAAAAAGACAGCAGGAATGGAATCTGTAGGGAATGGGATTCTGTTTATGTTACACTTTCACACGATCTTCCTCCCCTTCCAATTAGGCATCAAATCTATATCGGACAATTAATAGGTTTAGACCGAGTTAAAAAAAAATTATATACAACCGCCCAATAGTTTAGACTTTTAGGTAAAAATGGGTTGTTTACATAATATCGGAGCCAACCGTGCAGCTCACATCTCACCAGATCCGAGTGTAAAACTCGTGGTCAATTAAGTCAAAAATTGGAAAAAAATGCCACACCCGTAGGCAGTTTAGATAAAGTTGTCCGACCCTGCATCTGTTATTAGCCAGAGGACGGAAGAGAATTTCCATCTTGTGGCCATGTGTCTCCATCGCTCGAGTACGGAAGAAAAATGTCCAACTCGAGATTAGTTAATATGGCGAGTACTTAAGGACACGTGGCAAGTGCAAGTCAAATGACAGTACCACCACCTAACAGTTTATACTTTTAAATAGAAATGAGATCAACATCTTAAATGTGGAAATGAAAATTCATAACAATTTCTAGGGAAAAAAATGTGTTTTTCGCGATTGATCATCTAAGAAGAAACCTCTTTTAAGGTTATTACGAAACAGGATAATTCAAGAACGAGACTAGAAAAATAACTCAAAATAATAATGTCATAAAGGGTCAAATAAAATATTTTAATAAAAACAAATAAAATCGATAGATTATATATATATACTAGTTGAAAAGCCCGTGCTCCGCTGCGGAGAGATTTGAGACTGAATATTCAAATGTTTCTCTAGTAATAATTATTTTCGAAATATTTCTTTCCTAAAAATGACAATCGAATAGGTAATGATTGCATTCAACAATAATAGTTTCAAATTTATATTAAAAGAAAACAATAGATAATATACATTTTAAAAATAAATAAATTATATAGACAGTACATAATTCAGATTTTCGAGTAAATATTTAGTGTGTAATACATAACAAATTATATAGATGATATACATTTTAAAAATAAATAAAGTATAGCTTGCCCCTTTGTTGTTCTCCTTTAGTATTATATATATATACATATATATATATATATTTAATCAACAAATAAAATCAGCAATGCGGGAGACTGTGCCCACACCCCTTGAGGTTAAAACCAGCTTGAAGAGGATCGTTGACACCAAATATGTGAATCATGGATGTCGGTTGGTTGGTTGGTTGGCTCCTGGTGGAAGTGAACGTTGATGATGACTGGATTAATTCATTCCTCCACTGACACCTTCAATCACAAGCCAAAAAAAAAAAAAAAAACTGTCGACGAATGACTGTGACCTCATCCAGCCCTTTTCCCATCCAAAGGTCATAATGTTGATGATGAAGAAGCTAGCTTCATCAAGCTGGACATTTGATTGAAATCGAGTTCAATCCAATGTCCGGCTCGATTCATTCTAGGAGATCAAGTCCGAAGTCCGAACTATGCTCATTTTAGAAATATTCGATATAAAAATTTAATTCTCACGATCTAGCAGACTGATTATTCACTCTTACAAAAAAAAAAAATAAACATATTCACCCATTTGAAGCATTAAAAAAAACTCATATATATCTTTTTCAGTTTATAACACCGGTATTCAGGAGTTCAATGGATCATAACTAATCCAGTTCGAATCGAGTGGGTTCGCTAGAGGGAAAAAATGACAATATGAATTATGAATTTTAGTTGGAACATTCTTTTATTTTATCATTTTTATTTATTTAGTTATTATCTAGGGAGCCATTTCAATTGGACTATCAACTGATGGATAAACTAATAGCATCAAGTAATTAACTGAATCTATTCTTAAAATATGGCACTATCAGATGATTAATCTAAAATATTTTAACTATTTATTATTCAAAGTACCATAAAATAATTCTACTCATTGCAAAACTAATGCATATTTTTCCGTAATATTTCAGATAATTCGATCTCATTAAGTGACACGAGAAAATATTAATTAAATTATAATAAATAAATTAATATTAATTATTCAAAAAATTATTTTAATTATTTTCAATTTAAGTAATTTAATTATTTTTTAGGGAAAATTACATATATGGTACATTTCCTTTGGAAAATATTTCATAGTAGTACATTTTCTTTTTTATTACAATTTGGTACATTTCCTTTATGGAATATTTCATAATGGTACATTTTCTTTTTTTCGTTACAGTTTAGTACATTTCCTTTCAAATTTGTTACATTTTAGTACATTTCCTTTCAAATTTATTACAGTTTACTACAATTTTCTTTGTAGCAGTCTATAACAATTTTGAAAGAAAATGTACTAAACTGTAACAATTTTGAAAGGAAATGTACTAAACTATAACAAAAAAAATGTACAACTATGAAACATATCGTAAAGAAAATATACTATTAGTACAATTTTTTTCATTTTTTATCATATCATTATAAGATATAATCATCTAAAGTTTCTTCCTAGAGTACATGCCCTTTGAAAAGGGGCACAATTGGTGATTAGACTCTTCGCAATTATTCCGAATAATTCCAAATATAAAAATGCACAGCTTTTTTGGACTATATCTTTTTTCTAAATTATCAAAAAATCAATCATGATAATTATAATAAGGCCGACTTTTCAAAAAAAAAAAAGACTATCATTGGGGGACTGGGCTTACGAAATGATCTCTATCCGATTCAAATCCACGTCAAGTCTAATAATACCATTTTTTTAATCCTAAAATCCAAGTCGATCTAATTAAATCAGATTCGAGACAAGTCCTTCTCCTAAAAATATTTTCCTAACAATTTTTCCACTCACAAAAATAAAATTCGAGGCCCCGCTTTTGCAAAACTTGAATTCAATATCTAGTTTAAGAAAAAGCGACTTCAAATAATTTCAAAGTAATCCGTGTTTGATTCTCTCGTTCATAATATTGGAACATCGTGTCAACGAAAAATCACCTTTGCCGTTTCTTCAAGACAACAGCTTTTCACACTACAGTTTTAGATTATCTTTATTCAAATTTGGGTTTTTTTTTTTTAATGGATGCAAGACCATCCGGTATTCGGTATCCCCGACTAATCCGGATTCGGGATACTGTCGGGTGATTTTCCGGGGACCCCTCCCAATAAGGTCTGCTGCGTCCATAGAGACTTGAAACCGGGTTTTCTACTTGAGCGACTAAAGCTCCTTCCACTTCAGCCAGCTTCCGTTGGTAATTTGGATGGTATTATTACAACATGGATTACATTATTTAATTACAGTAGTTATTAATAATTTGAACTTATATGAGAGTTTTTTTTCCATGAAACTTCATGTAAAATATTATAAAAAAAACAATATTTTCATATTTCAACCAATAAACTCCACAAATTTTATCTTGATTTAAATTTTTTTCGTAATCTGTATCGATAATCTATTTTTTTAGTTTGTATTACCGGTATCTAGAAACCCAACAGTCCCTAACTAATCTAATACGAGCTGGGTGGGCCCACTGGAGTAAAGACATCGATAAATTATATTATTACTGATGGGTCTTCTCGTTTTCACCTGAAAATATAAACTATTACGACATGGTATGCATTTTTCTTATAAGGCCCGCACTATTCTTTAATTGCATCGATGTGAAATTTGAAAACCCTCTCAGGCATGTTTAACACTAGCTTTGACGCGGTCCCAAGTTGTTATAAGCGGGCCATCGGGGTGCCCTTAGCTAGCTTGTGATGGGACTGTCGGATTTGTCAGGCTTATATCAGAGAGCTTTCAGTTGGGCTAAAATAAGACTGTTGAGTCTGTCAGACTTATATAAAAAACTATGGGGTTCAAAAATAATGATATTATGTTAATAGTAGTATGTTTTGTACAAGGATGGACACATTTTCGCATAAAACTATCATATGCGGTATGCAATTCTCTTATCAAATGTAATATTATTTTTTAATTTAGTCGATATGAGATTTAACAGTTACGAATCGTACCGTGAATGGTAAGATCTCTTGAAGAGCTAAAATTGACGGCCTTTAATTATGAATCTATGTAATATTGCGTAGCACATAGACATGATCGAGCTGAAAAACAAATGACCAATCGATTATGATTGGCGGTGGAATCAACAAACGGGTAAGGAATGTGCCGACGTGGCTAGCCGCCTAACCGGTGGCGGTGACGTACACGTGCGGTTGGCCGACGAAGATTCGTGTCAGCACTGGCAGTATAAAATTATTATTTTTTCAACGTAACTTTCTGACTTTTCAAGGACGGTGAGGGCCAAGCCTCTTCTACGCGGTCCAATGAAAGATTCGCTGTTGGACACCTGTCTAAATTATGCTACGTGTCGTTTTATTATAGGCCTACAGGATGTCCAAAATCTTACAGGCTTGTCTGGCCACAATGTAGTACTTGTACAATAAGTGGGCTATAATTATCTTGACGTTCCACTTAAATATAGGGTAAATCCTTCTCTTTTAAAAAAAAATCAAAGTTTATGATAGTTAATACTACTCTCATCCTATGACTTAAAGATCTTAAATTAAATATTATTAGTGAAATTTTACGTATCAATTTTATTCATTTTATCACTTTTAGACTCATGTATTTCATCTGTATATTCAAAAAAATCCTTCACTCCTTGATTAAAAAAATAAATGCAGCAGTAACGATAACCTTACCTATTTTCAATGGTCATATTTGACCTTTCCGGTCAACAAAATTACTGATCCCATCAACAAACCAAAGAGCTAACATAATTTACAGAAGTTGGCGTCTCTAAGATCATATTTTTAATAAAATAGTTATTGATATATTTAATCCAATTTTTATATGTACTGTATTATTATATGTAAATGTTTGAAGAATTTATTATTTTTTTCATTTTTACATTTATTCATAATCTAATTTACATATTAAAACCTCTGCTATGCATATACTTTATAAAATCTTTCGGATCAAGGATAAAATAGTAATTTCAATCATTTTCTTTTTGTTCCATATCTACAATCTTAACAGTAAGAATATTTCATTAACCATTTAGATTCTCCATTCTCATTTCATATCTTGAATTTTAACAGTAAAAGTTTGTCATGTTGATTTGAAAACGTAAGCTTAAAAAAGTAAAATTGATGTAGTATAATAATGCTAATTAAGAATGCTCTAACTACTACTGTAAGTTAAGAAACTTCAAATGAATTAAATTATATTACATTATAAATAAACAGTTTAATGTTTACAGGTTCATTTCAATGTTCCACGCTTGTTCATTTTTATTTTTTTTCATGCGTAGCACGGATCTGTGTCTAATATATATATATACACACATACACACACCTACATGTAGATCATTAGGTCGTATCCCGAGATGAGGACATACACGGGTATTCATAAGCCCTAAAGAGAAAGCTCCTACCTTTAATAAAAAAAAAAGAGACATAAAGATGATTCTTGAAGAGTCTCAAGAATTCAAGTCCCACCAAGACTTAATTAATCGATCTGAATATGAGGTAGTATACATCGTGAAAAAAAAATCCGATCGGGTAAGAAATCATTACCTCGTTGAAGAGACGAGAAAATATCTCCACAACTAACCTTTGCCTTTACACGAACATGAAGAGTGTGGTCATGAATTAATCCTCCTAATTATGCTTGCCTAATTAGCCTTTGTAAATAATTTTTCCTCCGGCATAAATCTCGACTAATTTAGATTCAAATTAATTAGATTTATCAGAAAGTAAAATCCACCCGATTATTAATTTATTTATTCATTTATGGACTTCGAATCCAGTGAAATCTTACATAAAAGAAAGGTACATTAGATAACCGGAACTGGTTTAGATTGTCGGCCGGTTTTCCAATTTAATAACAGGGGTAAATGTATATCCAGTCGGCGGCTTTTAAAAGAATTTATGGTAGGTTGCCAGATATATCCTCCAAACTTTTTTGTTTGATAATTAATATCCAAGTTGTCCCACTTCCGTAAGAAATTCGCCGACTTTTCAACCTTCAGGTTAACTTGTTCCCATATTTATTAAATTCTCAAGCTGATTCAAGGAGAGTCAGACAAAAGGAAAAAATCTTAGATGATTTTATTTAATAATAATATGGTAAGAAAAAATTAATTAAATTATTTTAATTAGTATTAATTATGATAACTGTTCGAGTGATTAGTAATAATTTGCTCATTTGTTATATTTTGATTGGTACTTTCTCACGTCACGTAGTGAGACAAGATAACCTGAGAATTTATGCGGACAAAAGGTAAATATGATAATTTATCCTTTTTTATTTTTATAAGTTATCCTTCTTTTTTAATGGATAGAGGACTTGTAAAATGTATCGTTTTTCGATATAGACAGCATTCGGCACAAGGTCGGCACCATCCAACTCACGTAGCCAACTCTTCAACCATGAACGCGCTGCAAATTTAGAAAATTTGTGCGGGCTACCAAAACTCGATGGAAGTGTAATATTACGATCTCGCGAGAGCGAAATGTATAATATTCCACAGACTTTTCCAAGTTCAGGGGGGACGATCATCCCGCGATTCTCCTAAATCCATCCTTGCATGAACAGCTCACACGACCACGTTCCAGGCACGTGAGAAGTCATGTCATGCCATGCCATGCCGGCATTCGTCCTCGGTATAATTTATAAATAACTCGAACTCTCTTCACCCCTGTCAATCCCACAACTGACTTGAGCATTGGATGACCATTTCAAGTTTTCACACACACATTTAGCTTTTTTTCTTACAGATACTCGAAGAGCTTACACGAACCGGGTTCCCGTCGACTCCCGCATCGAAGGATCGATCTCGGCCCTCGACTTTCCTCCTCCAGTTTTTGCAAATTCCTATCTTCGTGTAATATTCACTTGAACCTGCAAGAAGCTTGACCCGTTTCCACAAAAAAACCCTAAGATATACGTGTCATGTTTAAACGGGTTAGTGTCAAAAGTATCTCAACCCGTATACGACCCGTTTAATAAACGGGTCAGAAATTTCAAACACGAACACGACCCGTTTAAAACCGGGTTGACACGACACGACATATTTAACCCGTATAACTAAATGTGTGTGGTGTAATTGTAATTTAAACTTAATATGTTTAAATGGGTGAATGTTAACACATAGACACATAATTAAACTGGTTTAATCGTGTCGTGTCGGGTTACGTGGGTTCAACCCGGTTTAACCAGTTTATGTAAACGGGTTACACAGGTCAACCCGTTTAGACACGAAACCAGTTTAGGGTCAACCCGAACTCGCCTAACTCCGTGTTGTATCGTGTCGTGTCAAAAATTGGCAGGCATAATGGTAGCATTTGATTATGCTATAAACCCAAATTTAGTCTTTAACCCAATCGATATGGGACTTAACTCTCAACCTTATCCACGGTCTGATATTCGCCTCTATAGTTAGTCTCGCGTTTGGTTTTGCACGTGTATGAACATAGATTGCCGTATGAATTTCCACTACGGCGGTAGCAGAAAAGTATATACTCACGTGCATTAAAAAGTCCAATTAATCGTTCATACTACATAGTATGTTTTACTTAAATAAGATATTTTTGTGAATATCTCACGATTTAAACAGTTTTGTCCTTTCGTAGCCGGAAAAAAAAATCATAAGATAGAAATGCAAGTTGGCTAATACGACTGTTGATTAGTGTGACAGTGTCGTGTGCTTATGGAACTCGAGGTCGGAACCCGAGACATTCAAGGCAAAGTCAAGGCAAGGCAAGGCAGCCTCTGGGAGATGTAAAGATCCGACAAAGTTCCAAACAGGATACAGGACAAGTCAGGGAAAAGAATTTCAAATTTGACAACCTCCTTTTCCTACGTCGAGACGTAAACTTATTATATAGACCAACTAAAAAGACAAAAAAAAATATCAACGTAATAGGGGAGGGAGAGGGATTTTTTATTATAGAAGGAGAGATATAAGTTTAGAAAGAAATAGAAAGAATAATGAATAAAGGGTACGTGATTTTTATTGGTGGACAGACAGGGACGGATCTAGGACACCGAGCTAAGGGAGGCGAAATTAAAAGAAGAGTCAATGGAGAGATTTTAGGGGATGAAATATGGTAATTTTACTAAAATATTGATAAAATCAGTAAATTTTGGATAAGATTTCACGAGTTTTCTCGAGTTCAGGGTGGACGATGGCCTCCCTGCACACCCCCTAAATCAATCCATGTGGACAGAGTATTATGTGTAATGGTATCACCACGTGATAATGCTTACATGGTGACAATAACCAATAGGATCAAGAAAAATTTTAGAAATTTTTTGTAAAAGTGAAAAAACCTGAAAAAGTTTGATTTTATTTGTTAGTGTTACCACACATGTACTGTTATGTGTAAGACTTTCTCCCGTCGGTGATATTAGAACCTAAAACTTCATGGCTTCAAGTCGAGAGCCGTACAAACTGTACCGAGTCTCTTTCTGAGAGAGAGGGTCTTATCAATGGGCACAGGAGCTAGTGAGATTCAAAACTTAAGCCATTTTAATTTTAAGTTGAGAATGATATGAATTTTATCAAATCTTTTTACAAGAGAGAGTGTTTTTTTAACCAATAATCAATGTGATCATCATGAAGGATATCGTTTTTTTATCAAAAGGAGGAGAGAAGTGACGGCGGTGATCCAACTATTCCCTCTCTTAAGTAATATTCGAAATTTTTATATTTAACCGTCAATATATCGGATGTACCGAATAATTAATGCTCAGTATTAGGTTCTCATCAGCGTATCAACAACGGAGGATATAATTTTAAAATTTAGTCTCACCGGATGTAAAATGCCCTTTTAGTATGTATTGGATATAAATACGTAAAAAGAAAATTCGATCTGGAATCATGGATTCACTGCCTCCTCGGTTGGAGAAAACCATGCTTGTAACGAGTATATTATCTAGTAGTTTTTATGTAATAATATAAATTAATAATAATTAATTATTTTAAAAATTTTATAAAAAAATTTAAAAATGATTTAATTTTATTAATTTTTAAACTATATAAGCATAGTAAGGTGGAATACTTATTAAAAAACAACACTCTCTCTCTCTCCCCCCTATGTCTCTGTCTCTTCGTTGATGCGTTTACGGACATAAGCTATTGCAGGGGAAGAATCATTCTGTGATAGTGCGGTTGAAATCGATTGCGGCTCCTCAGACACAAAAGTTCCTTTTTTCTCCGAAAAACAATAGTTTTTTTTGTAATCGGAAAACAGTGATTTTGACAGTGGACAAAACGCGAAGGACAGAGACAATTACATCAGCAGTGTCATTGAAAAAACGGTCGACGGGGGACGGGGGTTGGATTTTATATGTGACAGTTCAGGAGGAAGAGAAGATATCGTTGGGTGGGCAGTGAGCAGGGAGGGCGTATTGAAGAAACAGAGCACATTCTTTTCCATGCGGGGGAGGTCGAATTAGCCAATAAGTTCTTCTTCTTGGTATTAAACCCAAGAATTTGGACGCCGGAGCTGGCTCCATTGATGATGGGCAACCGCTCCGGTTCTAGTTCTAATTCCCTCCTCTGCAAACTCCTTCTGCTTCTCATCTCCCTCTCAGGTTCGTTCTCCGCTGTTCCTTCCCCTCTTCCCGGTCTGTATTATTACTTTCTCGTGGGGCTCTTCGTCCTCCTCCTTCATCATCCTTCTCGTTCTCTGAGTCACACGA
>JAOYND010232154.1:0-13607 GCA_025802135.1 Lagerstroemia fauriei
TATAAATGTATTAAATGAGTCAATATATATATAAAAATAGTGAATACATTTAATAAACGTGTTTAAACGTGTCGTGTCGTATTATACAGGTTCAAATCTAGTTAAACACGTTTATTTATTGTGTCTGTACATGTTCGTGTCTAAACGGGTTCGTGTCTAAATAGGCTTGACTCAAACCCGCCTAACTCTGTGTCGTGTCGTGTCGGGTTATCGTATCGTATCAAAAATTGCCAGGCTTATGTATTATTATGTAATTTAACCTTATAAATTTACACTACATTGACACCGCTCAGACGAACTTTCAGAATTTTATTTTTCCGCTTATTCTTATTTAAAATTGTGTAATTATCTCTTGAGATTGTAAATCAGCTTTTACACTTCCTTATTTAAAATTTGTCCCATTGGTAGTGCTTACCTACGAGAAATCCAATTGGATTTACAAGGGATGAAATCCCGTCGGAAATCCATGAATGACATCCCTTATGACATGTTTGGTAGTGATGAATTGAATAGATAGTAAATAAGCGATGAACCGAATAGATAAGTAAAAATAATTGAGAATGAATTAAATTGAACAATATTTTTATTTGGTAATATGGAATTAGATATAAGTATTGACGGTCAATCAATAGAATGTAAAAGAAAATTACTAAATTATCCCCTACCCTATACTAATAAAGAATGATTAAAATTTTTCTTTGTAAATTATTATGTATCTTTTGATTTATTATTAGGTATTAATTTATTATTTAGTAATTTAATTCTAAAAGATATAATTATTTTTCGATGGCAAGAGAAAATAGTAGGCGTGAAGGTATATTGTTTTTAATTGAAATAAAAAATATTAGTTGACAAAAATAATGCAAATAGAAGATTTATTTCTTCTTACAAAAAAAATTGGTACGAGAATATTAAGGGAGAGAATGTGTTAGGAAAAAAAGAAAGAGGAAAGGACTCTGATAATGAGAAAATAGAAATAAGTCATAAGAAGAAATCATGCAGGGTATTAGCGTAATTTAACTTAATTTCTCAATCATTCATCAGTATTTCATCCCTATTACGTATAGCTCCATAGGAAAAGACGATACATGATTGATTCGAAATTATCAACTATATCAGTAATCATAATTTCATATAAAAAAGGGTAAATTGTATTAAAAAACACGTGGTTTACTTCAGTTCTAAAAAAAAACCAAACTTTTCAAATTTAAAATATAAAATCACATAATTTTATTTTATTCCCAAATTAAACCAAATATTTCAAATTTTAAAAATAAAATCGTGTGATTCCCTTTTTTTCTCAATTTAAGCCAAACAATTCATATTTTAAAATTAAAATTACATTATTTATTTTATTATTAATTCATAATAATTTGTTTAACTTGATATTCAACACTTTGACTCACCCTTTATAACTTTTTTCTTCAACGCATGATAAAAAGGTATTAGAATTTTTTTAAAATTTACACTAATATCTTATATAAAATTCTCTTTATATTCTCCGATAGCTAATAGTAATCTTAATTGTAGAAAAAATTATTAGATTAATTTAAATAAAATTATGCTAATTTTGTTGATTTACAAGTATGTGATAAAAATAAGTATAATATGTTACACAAGAATATCACTTTATATTTTAATATATTAGTCAAATTGTCAATAAATAAAAAATGTAATTTTTATTCTTCAAAGTTTAAGGGTTTGGCTTAATTTGAGAATAAAATAAAACTACATGATTTAATTTTCAAATTTGAAAAATTTGGCTTCATTTGGAAACAAAACGAAATCTCATGATTTTATTTTTTAAAATTGAAATGTTTGGCATTCTTTTAGAAATAAATCAAACCACGTGCTTTTTGATGTAATTAAACATATAAAAAACTACCAAACTACGCAATTCGAATTCCATCTATAATTAATACGTAAACAAAATCATAATTATGTGCTACCAAATGTCTCGTTAGATAGTCCTTGGGATCTCGAGCAATTCCAAGGGCTTCCTGATAGAATATTCACAGAAAAATTTGTCACCGAATTAGAGTCCTCGTAAATTTTCACAGAGATTCCCAGGGCTTCCTAAATGAATATTCTTAGGAAAAAAATTTCACCGAGTTAGAATTCTTGTAAGTTATTGGAAAATTTTACCTTCTAGAAGCTCTATCTTCTCTCCTCATCTTTTTTTTTTTTAATTATTATAGAGTAAATTCAGAAGTTTAGTTGAAAATACAGTGAAGTGAAAAATTAACGAGTACGAGAAATTCACTTGATGAGAATTAAATTTAAGATATATCTTAATTCCAAATTAGAAACAATACATCTACACCGAATCTACTTTCTTTTCTCACTTTCTTTAAAACCTAAATTTCTTCTCCTATTTCTCATTCTCCGTTCTTCTCTCTTTTCCATATCCTTCGAACTCCCAGCCTTCTCAAGATCTGAATCCCTTCCTAGCTCTCTTTGATTCTTTTTCTCCTCTTCTCCTTCATCTTCCCAATCGATGACCAACCAAACCAAATTTATTCAAGTTTTATCACCGGTTTGAGCACCATAAACCTCGTCGCTTATCTCCAACACCTTCATTCCTTCTACTCTCTCCTCCTCTAGGTAGACCTCGATAACCGTTGTCGGTTCCCTGTTCGAATTGCACATTAGTACTAGGCTATAGGCATGTATATATAAGGGATCATTGTTTGATGCAAACGTCTATGTGAAGTTACCAAAGAAAGAGAGATGCAGCCATGCATAATGGAATTATAGAATATTCCCCTACATAAAACCCCTCTAGATCCATCAAGATTCAAGGTGGTGGCGTGACAGTTCAAAGCTGATTCCCACTTGGTTTGTAAGCTAATTCATGGTGCCGGTTTGAATTTCTTTACGCATCCATGTCCAAATATTTGCTATTAGTATGCTCTTTGGATTTGGTCTTAGAGAACACAACTTTCTTGGATTGTACTAGGATTTTGGTGGGGTCATGTTAATGGCGCCAGTGACTAACCGGATTGTTAAGTGCATATGGCATGTTTACAATTGGATATGAAAGCCCAAAATATCACGTAACGGGTGGCTGAATCACTACTACTATTACCCTCCTAATTTTCAGTTCTAGAAAACCCTTTGAAAATTGAATTGTGTTTTCACCTATAGTGAACCAATCAATTCTTTCTGATTAGCCGACATTGCTGGTGGGAATAGAGATTACTGGGAGACAATAAATGCGAATTCGAGGACAAACATGTCATTGTTCGAAGTTCAAATTGCAAGTGGATCAAGGACTATTTGAACGTTGATCATGGAATTACTACTTTGACAATATGGGTATTGAATTAAGGAACCTCCTACCCTAAATGGCCTGTGATGCAGACTCTCGTGCGGCGGGCGGGCAGGCAGGCGGGGATGAACACAAATTTAATCACGAAGAATTGACCGACTGAGAAAGGTTTCGATGGAATTAGGAGGCTCGACATTGGATTCTCATCGCCAATCTTCTCAATTTCACGAGCCTCGTGTGTAAGATGTGGAAGAGGAGTAAATATTCAGTGTATAAATCTCTAAGATTTTAACACTTGTAAATTTTTTTACAGTTTTCGAGAGTTAACTTTACGCGTGCCAAGATCTGAACGTTGATTTTCACAACGAACTATTTATGTATTTTCACATTGAATAGTTACTCCCAACAAGAGTGGATGAAGGTAATGCGGCACCTGCACAATGACCTTATACTTTATACAGTTGGAGGCCTATAATGCAATACTATTAAAAGATAGAGGAATAAAGCAGGACGAAATGTCATGCTAATGAAAACCAAATTCAGAATCTTTGACGATATATACTATGTGATATTTAGAAATTCAATGAGTCCTAACTAGTCCATGTTTGAGCCAAGTCAGTCCACTAAGGGTAGAACTGTCCCAACATGAACTCGAATCATGAAGGAGGGCCCCAGTAGCATAACCCAAAGCACAATAGTAATTAGAATAAAAGGTGGGAGGTAAACTCCATTGACCTTTAATCTAAAAGGTAAAGTACAAAAGAGAATGACTAATATGAGTTAATTCAAGTGGTAATGCATTTATTCCCCTTAAGTAAAGGTCTCAAGTTCGAGTTCTTGTGGATGGAGAAAACTCATGCTGAGAGAGTTTTACCCCTTAAATGGGCCGACCCGGCTCGAACTGGATTAGTCAGTAGCCCAATGGGTTTCTGGATACCAGCGTACACAAAAAAAAAAGTACAAAAGAGAATGAGAATGTATACAAATCATTACAGTTTCCCTAAGGAATTTATCCCAATTAATGGGAACCAAGAACACTCTTAAGGTAAAGATGGCATTTACCCAAAAAAGTGAGTCTGCACCTTGAAATGACCAATGCGTGTCTATGTTGCTTCTTGCTTCCTCTTTTCCAGCTCTGTTTCAACCATCCGAATCAGCATCTTTTCCATCTCTATTTTGACAACCTATGTACCAAGAGAAAGTTAGAACATCAAACAAATTTATGGAAAAGAACAGAGAGAAAATATAATTAGCAACAAAAATAGAAGAATGGATGGATAAATGGGCATGTTAATGATAACCATTTTACTTGGGGCGAAATAGTTGGAACAAAATGGATAAGCGAGTTTTAGTGATAGCTACAAAGAAACATGAAGTTATAGTATCTAAATAAATGAAAATACCTCCACTATCAGTCGACAGAAATATAAACCATCCATCTGATTTAGCATTGAGGAGCTATCCCATAAATTGACATGCTGGCCTAAAACTCTTACAGCAATAATAATAGATCACATAAGAACCTCCAAGTTAAAAGAATGAAAAGTGAAAAGGAGAGATAAGAAGCTGCAAGAGGTAAAACCTCAATGAGCTGCAGGGAGCGAAGGATGCAGGATGTTTGAACCGACAAATCTTCGATCAAGATCTGCAGAAGATGGTGAAAGGCAGCTATTTTGAAATTCATGAAGAAATTAATATCTATATTAGGGGTGTGTACGGGTATTGGGTAGAATCGGAACTGGTTCGAACATACTTGATAAGGTAGGCTCCGGGTAGATACCAATAACATTCGGGTAGGGTCCGGGTAATGATTTAGGGAACCGGTTAGAATGGGTTTCGGTTTCGGTTCCAACCATACTATACCCGGAACCGGAACCGATTATATATTCAATTGACAATAATTTTTCCCCGTTCCTAGTTTAATTCTTATATTCAAAATATCAATAGAATTTATAAACAAATAAGAAATAACAATGAAACATATTAAAAATTTGAAAAAATTACATATATGGTACATTTCCTTTTTTTCGTTACAGTTTAGTACATTTCCTTTCAAAATTTTTACAGTTTACTACAAAACGTCAAACTGCCGTTAACACCGTCAACGGGGCTGGCAATTATTTTTGAAATGATTTCTTCAGGTGTAAGACCAATTTGATCTGAAAAATTACAGAATTATTATAATAATGAAGTCAAGTATATGACAATGAAATCGATGAAAAGAAAAGACAGTGGGAGAGAATTATTAGGTCAAGTACAAGCTTACCAAACTACTGCTTCAGCTCAAGATTGCTAAGATAAAAGATTTATAACGAATCCAACATTATGTTGTCCCATTCATTAATTCCTCCCAAGTTATTCCATATTACTATCAGCAGGCAATGTCATGCCTATATTATTATCAAAATGTTTCAGTAGACATACTTCATCATTGCTACGTCACATATCTCATCTCAAGCAAAATCCTCTGTAACCAGCGACACAGAAGACGTTATCAACAATATAAGCCATATCTCTCGCTTTATGACAAAGTGAATATTAATCGCATTTATGCATCACTCTGTTTCTTAATTTTCACAGGCTCAAAGCGTATTGTTTTTGTAGTCTGGATCTTTACATGTACAAAGTAGTGATTACGTTATACTCCTCTTTTTACTATCTGAAATAATTTTATTTGAAATCCTAATGATGCAACGGCACGAACAGGGCATTAGTATCACAATAGGTTTAAAAGACAATGCTGATCAAGAGAGCTAGTTCAGGTAACATGCACAGAGAATGAGCAAAATGGGAAACTGAAATCTAAACAACCTGACAAAGTTGATAGGGACACCAAGGCTGTGGTGAGCCAGGGAGCAGTCGATGCAGAGAAAGATCACAAATGCCCCAAGACCCATGTAGGGTCCTTCGCGTTGCAATTGAAACACATCTGCTGAAGGGGGAAAAGGAAACCAAAGAAATTTGAGATTTAGATGACACCTAGAGCTGAACTGGGTTGCCGCAATATAACAGATCAAGTAACATGGATGCTAAAAGGAGATCGAATCGTGAGGAGACAAACAAACCTTGTTATCTAGTTTCGCCTTTAGTTTCCTGAAGACGACATTCTTGTCGGTGAAATTCTCAAACGTCATGGAAGAGAATCGAGAAGATACCTCGGAGGAGGACCCGAATGAAGGAGATGGATGAGGAAAGAGAGTCCAGAAATTCTAGGAGACAGGCGAGCCTACAGAGGACGGTGAGGAGGGAGACGCTAATGCAGTAGCTTTCTGCCGAAGGATTCGTACGATAAGAAAGAAGAGTAAATGGAGTCGGTGGGCTGGACTAGCGAAGAGAAGATTTTCTCAAATTTTCTAGTACAACAAAATAAAAGAAAAAGGAAAAAGGGAGTAGTGACATGGAGGCTTGGAGCCTGTTTGAAAACATAAATTGAAAAAAAAAATTGAAAAGAAGGTTGCTTACATGGACAGGCCGAAAGGGTCTTTTTTATCTGCGTTTTAGTATAAAGAACAGATGTAGATTAGTCTATCTATTAAATAAATAAAATAAAATGATTTTATTTTATAAATTTAAAAAATTTGACTTATTTTGAGAATAAAATAAAATTACTTAATTTATTTTTTAAAACTTCAAAGGTTTGTCTAATTTATAAATAAAATAAAATCATGTATATATTATTTTTTAAATTGAAACTTTTACTTCTTTCGAGAAAATTGAGTAAACCACGTGCTTTTATATATAATTAAAGACGAACTTGTGCTACGCACGGAAAGAAAATAAAATAAATAGATGTAAAATATTGGGATGAATGTATAATTAGATAATTTATTATAATTTAATTTATTTAAATTTAGTTAATTTACAGTAGTAAGCAGAGTATTCTTAGTTGTCATTAGTATATTATGTCAATTTTTCCTTCTCAATTTTACAATAGCAAATCATTAATTTAAAAAATCGAATAGATTTTTGCTGCTAAAATCGTAGATATGGATGGAAGATCGGACCAATTAACGAAAGATTTTATGATTAAGATCGTATATATGGAGTGAGAGAAAAATAAACGAAATTATTATTTTACCCATAATTTGAAAATCAAATGCATGTTAAAAATTTTAATATGTAAATTGGACTAGGGGCAAATATGAAAAACCAAAAAAGACACCAAAACCGTTTTGGATTTGCGTATAATAATAGAGATTTACACTAATATTTTTACAACAAATCCTTTTCGGTGCTGATATATATATTTATGTATGTATATGTAGTGCAAAAGTGAGCAAATATCGAGCCCAGGACAGCTGGGCCCGTCCTGAAGATGGGCTACATACAATATGGAGAATGCGGTGCAGCACCATATATTATCCATCTATTTAAGAAAATATATAATAAGTTAAAGTTATTTTTTTGGCCAACTATAAGTTAAGTTGAAGTATTAGAAAATATACTTCCTAGAAGGACTTACGAATAGAAAAAAATACATAGATTTTCAATGTCAAATTGAATATATTTTAAAATCTATTCTTAAATATGGAAAATTAATTAGAAAAAAAAAACTAAAAATATGGGTTCAATAAACATTCAAAATGTCAATTGCCACTTATTGAAAAAAAAAAGTGTATTTAAGTTGATTGTTTTAACTAGTAAGGCGCATCTTCCTATTAAGTAAGATCTCGGGTTCGAGTTTTATAAATTGAGAGAATTTATCATGTGGGAGGTTATCTCTTAGTGAGACCTCCTGATTCGAGCTGGATTAGTCATGGCCCGTTGAATTTTTAGATATCGGTGGTTCAGATAAAAAAATCAGCATAATTTTTAACATACTAAAAGCACGTTTGGTTCGTGTTATTCTAGCGAACGCAACCTAAGATATTAAATTCGAATCTTATAAATAAAATAAATTCATAATAAAAAAATTATTTTTTATTGAATATATGTTAATTAATCATGACAGCTTGAGTCTTTTTGCAGGGAAGTGGATGTCCCGTGTACGGAAAAGGAAGTGGACACGGAGTAGGGCCTTCCCATGGCTTTTTGAAGTGGCATAACACGTGGGCACAGCCGCACAGCTACAGGTTTCATATGGAGAAATTATGTGCTATGTCGTAACAGGACCTGAAAAAAATCAATCAGATTATAAAAAATATATAAATTTATATTAATTATTTAATAATTATTTTAATTATTATTAATTATAATAATTTAACCCGGTCTTTCTCTCTACGTCAATGAGGGTAGGATCTTCCTCAAAACAAGAATTGACTTTTGGCAATTTCCACAGTTTATCTCTAGAAATTTCATGCTTAATCATTTAAAGCACTTAGCTGATTAAAATTCACTTACCTTTGTGACTAGAATTCTTGTGCCTTACGTTGTAAAATTTACCGCCGGGTAACAGCGGTGATTTAGTAATCTAAAACTTACCTCGTACAATTTAGTCAAATCAAGATCAGAGCTAGCATCAATATGCTGTTAATCCCGGCTGATATGTTCACAGATGAATTAAATAATCAAATGTTACACGGTGCGGTAACCGGACCGTCACTGTTACTGCACTCTTTATATTCGTCAACAAAAATATGTCAAATTTACTATCGTATTTCATCCTTCTAAGAATTATAATTTTACATTGCATTTTTCTCCCTTGAAATTCCCCAGCACTGGAATCCTAGTCACTGTTGACCTGAGTCGACTAACATATATGTTGAGTTCGGAAAATGTAGAACGAGAAGACGATGACTAAAATGTGTAAAAAGCGGGTCTGTAATTTCATATTCGTTGTGTTCTTGAGTACATGGGGTATATATATATATATGAGGAATGACAATCAATCAGCTTAATTCCCGGGATTAGGAGATCCCGGGGGTATGGGCGTTGCAGGGGGAATGGCAGAGCTCAGCAGCGTGGGCTTTGTCAGAGTGGGTGGACAGAGGTATGGGTGCCCTTGTGGGCTTTCGTTTGGCGGCGTTTCTTGCCAGAGAGGGCTTCGCAGGTTGAGCCAGGCTTCTCTGTCGGCCGCTATGGGCCTACTGCGAGCGGGGAAATGGGCCTCCAGCTGAGGTCCATCACTTGCCCCTGAGTTCCTCGGGAGTTAGGGCGCGAGGAAGTGATTCAAAATTTTAAAGGCGGTGGGCAATTCCCGTACTGACACGTGTCGCCCCTGCAATCCTTCTGGGGATGGCGTGCCTAGGTTATAGGGAAGGGCGCGCCGCCTCATTAATTCCCCAAGGCACGTCAATCGTTTCCTCTCTCTAATCATAATGTCCGTCGAGCCTCGCTGACTTCCCGGGCACGCCAGCTATCCTCGCCCAATCACAGCGCCGAGCCTCTTTGCTTCCCCGGTGACTCCAACCGTTCCTCTCACTGCTACTAAAACCGAACCCTTCGCCCTCGGTTCATACTTTCGATCATCCCTCCAGATTCTCAGCCTCTTCTCTCCTCCGATTCTCCGTTCAACCCCTTGCTCCCATGGCGTCTTCGAGCCGTCCCACCACCTCCACGGCGTCCGCAGGTGAGGAGATCTTCGAAAACCACCTCACCTCCTCTAGGTTTTTTACCATTTTGAGATTAGGGAGGATAGGAGCCAATTTTGCCCCTCGATTTCCCATTGAGGGCGAAGAACCCTTAGACCCACGCCCCGGGGAGTTCGCCATCTTCCTGAAGCAGATTAGGGCAGGCCTCCGGTGGCCTCTAGCGGAACCGGTGGCTGCGATGCTTAGGTATTATCGCCTGGCGCAGGGACAGCTCTCCCCCACCTCATGGCTCGTTTGGACCGCCTTCTACCTCTACTGTAGGGAGCATAGGATAGTGTTTACCAACCTCCTCTTTAGGTTTTTCTATTTATTGATCCAAAAGTCCGAGGAGGGATACTTTCATTTCCAGCCGCGGTGCAAGAAGATCTACGGAGCGCTAGTAACGAACTACGGCTCCACGAATTCGGGGTGGAAAGGCGCCTTCTTCTTCATGCAAGACGCCGAGGGCTGGACATGGCGTAGGGATCCTCAACTGGAGTTCCATGATGGGGACCCTTGGGGATCCATGAAGAAGGAAGAGCGGGCCCGGGCTGAAAAGTTCCGCGGCGTCAAGATCAGCACGCGGGATATCATCACAAATGAGAACCTGGCAGTGGAGCGTGGACGCAGACATGTGTGGGGTACCCAAGGAGGCTCTGGTATTTTCGAACTCTTTTTCCTTTTCTTTGCTTTCAGAAAAAGGGGAATGGGCCAGGATCTTTGACAAGTTATTGGTACAGGAGAAGGCGCTGAAGGAGATGCACAAAAGGAAGCGGGGCGCTGATGATGAGGATGAAATCACCGCCAGGGCAGGCGGCTCTGCTGCGGTTGTGAGGGAATCCCCCTCCGAGCGTGAGTTTGGCGCAGGGGAGGCGTTGGCCTGGAGGCCACGCAAACTCCGGATCAGGACAGCCAGTCCAGCGCCCACCCCGTCCACCGCGGTGCCAGAGGAGCTGGGGAGCCCTCCATTGTCTGGGCCTCTAGAGTTAGCGTTGCCTCCAACAGCTGCTGAGGCTTCTGAAGTGGCTCCGTAGGAGACAGCGGGGGAGCAGGGGGAGCTTGCTGAGGAGGCTCATTCCACGGCTGCCCCTCCTGAAGAGGAACCGAGCGCGGGGCGTGCAGCAGAGGTAATTTCCAAGTGTCTTTCCGCTTTTTTGCGGGCTTTTATTAACGCTGGTATTCTGATGCAAGCGTTAGCCCCTCTTGAAGGAGCTTCTCTGAGGGGGGGGGGGGGGCCTTGCATGACATGGAGGGGGGGGGGGGGGGGGTTTCCTTGCAGGACATGGAGATGCAGGTGCAGCTCACCGACGCTCTCCAGCGTTTCAAGGGGGAGCTCCCGCCAGTCAAGTCCCGGGAGGACTTGTTTGCTCAGGCTCGCTATTATTCTTTAGTGGTAAGTGCCTTTTGTTGGTGATCCTTAGCTTTGTTGTGATTTGGGGTTCTAACTTCATCCTTTTTCAGGGGGCTTTGATCCCAGGCATGCTGATGGATGCCTGGAGGGAGGAACGCTCCAAGGTCCCTGCCCTTGAGAGCCAAATAAAGCACTTTGCCTAGAAGAGACGCAACTGGAAGAAGCAGCGACGAAGCATGCGCGCCAGCATCCAGGACCTGAAGTCTCAGGTGGATGCTGTTGAGGGGGAGATCATGGAGGCTCGAGGGGAAGCGGAGGCCCTCCAGGAGCAGCTTGCTGCTGAGAAGAGGGAGCGGGAGAGCGCTGAGGCTCGCTGGGCCAAAAAGTTTGCAGACTTGAAGGGGTGCCTGGACGTAGAGAGGAATGAGAGGGAAGAACTCCAAGCTCGCTGGACCAACGAAAAAGAGCAACTTCAAAAGCAGGTCCAGGAGTCCTCTCAAACGTTGTCCCTGGCGGCTTCGGAGAGGGCACAAGAGGTGGAGCGCGCCAAGCTGGAGGCTATTGAAGAATACAAGTCCAGCGACGCCTTCATCGAAGAGCTGACCTCCCGCAGCAGCCTAGCCATGGCGGAGTCCCTTAGGTCTGTTAGGGATGATATGCACTGCTTATACCCGGGCGTTGACCCTTATGTAATCCCTGGCCTCGATTATGTACGTAAATTAGATGAGGTGCACAGCGCCGCTTCCCCTGAGAATGAAGGGTCTCCTCCTTAATGTAATTTAATCATAATGCAATAAAATCAGTTCTTCTAGTGTTCCTTCCTTGGTTTTCCTAGTATTAGGGCGCCAAGTATCACGACGCTTTTGAGTCTTAATGGTAGAATCGGTTTCGCTGCGACGCCTTTGAATCCTTAGTGACTCAATAGATTTCACAAGTGTCGTGACGCTTATGGTAATGTCCGCCAGATCTTAATGAGTCATAGACTTCTCAAGTATCGTGACGCTTATAGTAATGTGTGCCGGATCTTAATGAGTCATAGACTTCTCAAGTATTGTGACGCTTATAATAATATGCGCCGGATCTTAATGAGTCATAGACTTTCAAGTATCGTGACGCTTATAATAATATGCGCCGGATCTTAATGAGTCATAGACTTTCAAGTATCGTGACGCTTTGGGGGTGTGACTTGAATCAGCTCGTGAGTATTTGAGCGTCACTTCCCTTCGAAATAGTTGCCTATTGCCTTTAGTCGTGCCCCTGGGTCTCAAGGGTCCTTTGAACGTTTTTAGCGTGCCCCCGAGTCGTAGGGGTCTTTTGCCCCTGAGGGGTCTTTGGAACGCTTTTGATCGTGCCCCTGGGTTGCAGAGGTCTTTTGCCCCTGACTTGCAGGGGTCTTTTGCCCTTGGAGGGTCTTTGTTGCCCCAGGGTTTCTGAGGTCTTTTGCCTGAGGGGGTCTTTGGAACACTTTTGAGCGTGCCCCTGAATTGCAGAGGTCTTTTGCCCTTGGAGGGTCTTTGTTGCCCCAGGGTTTCTAAGGTCTTTTTTTTTTTGTATGCGCATATGAAGCAGTCCGCAAAGAGTTGTCCTTCAACGCTGGAATTTAGATTAAGGCAATATGCCGAGCAATACAAACGTATGGTAAAAGACTTAATAAAAGAACTTCTTGAGTACCTCAGCGTTGAAGGTGTGAGGCAAAGTACGTCCCCCCACGTCTTGTAGTATGTAGGCGCCGGGGTATGGGATACCGGTTACCCAGTACGGGCCTTCCCATTTGGGGGTGAGCTTATTGACCTGATCCTGCTGCACGAACCTGTTTTTGCGGAGTACGAGGTCGCCCACGCTGAATTGCGTTGCCCGAACTCTTCGGCTAAAATAGCGCGCCGCTGACCTTTTCTCCTTTTCGACGTTTGTGAGGGCAGCCAGCCTCCTTTCCTCTAGGAGATCCAATTCCTCCCGTTGCGCCTGTTCATTGAATGCTTCGTCGAAGGCAACTATCCGGTGAGTGTTGACGGCTACTTCTGCGAGGATAACCGCCTCGGACCCGTACACGAGGGAAAATGGAGTTTCCCCTGTTGCAGAGCGTGGCATGATGCGATACGCCCATAGGACGCTGTCTAACTCGTCCACCCAAGATCCGCCGAGGGCATTCAGCCGGGTGCGTAGCCCATGCAGAAGGGTTCTGTTGGTGACCTCGACCTGGCCGTTCGTCTGCAGGTGAGCGACCGAGGCGAAGCCCTGTTCTATGCCAAGCTCACGGCACATTTCTTGGAAGGCTCTTCCTCGAAACTGCGTCCCGTTGTCGGAGATGAGAATCCGTGGGATGCCAAAGCGATATACCACGTGCTTGAGTATGAACTTCTTTGCTGCCTTCTCGGTAATTGTGGCAACAACTTCAGCCTCCACCCACTTGGAAAAGTAGTCCACTGCCATGAACAGAAAGCGGCGCTGAGCCGTAGCAGTAGGAAAATGCCCTAGT
>JAOYND010232258.1:0-13582 GCA_025802135.1 Lagerstroemia fauriei
TACACAGCTCTCTCCAGTTTCATGCCAACTTGTGCTTGGTATCCTTTTCCCTTCAAACTTACTCCATGGAAAGCTCTCAAGTTCTTCCACCATCGCTCATACTGTAGCTTCCCCTCTGGTCATTGTAAATGCCTGGTATCGTAACTCGAGAGCCTGATCGAGAGCAATGTAGACGATCGTTTTACTGATCACCCTCTGCTTGAAAACGCGTTGTTGCACTGCAATTTTCGTGAAGGGAACTGCAGTTTTGATCGAGAGCAGTGAAAGCCACTATGGGCCGGCAAAGCTGGTCCCGAGCTTCTTCCCTTCAAGTGATTCGGACCTGGATTAGTCGGTGCGCACATGGGTTTTAAGTACGAGGTGGTTGTCAAGAAATTGCAGTTATGTTCCGGACTAGAATTCCAGACAGGACTGGTCCTGTTCTAGGTTCAGAATGCCCATACTTGATAATCTGCAGTTCCATGCAGATCTGGAACTGCCAATCCAGAATGGTTCGAAAAATCTTCTCGAATCATTTCAAAGTAGCTCGGGCCGGGCCGACCCAGCAGGTCGGGACAATTTTGCAGTCCCTGTACAAGTATTCGCATATGGTGGCGCTTTGTCCACGGTAGCGAGAGCATGTGGTCTTCGATTGATCATTACGTACCTAAGTCCTGGAAGGCCATTCGTTCCGGCTAACTGTGGTCTGTGATGGTCGAGGTAGCATGTTCGGGTGCAGTGACTGACGAGGCCCGGGTCTCATCGCACCTTGGCTCGATAAACAACGAACTGCTTGTGAGCCAGGAGGATAGTTCAGGATCCCTGATGTTGGAGACTAAGTTATAATTAATGAATTTCCTTATTTTACCAAAAAGACATGACCTATGCATTGTTGCACTAAACTCTATTCCTTGGGGGCCTCCACTGTCATTTTGGATACAGGTTTATTAGTATAACCTCGATAGTCAGGCCAATCCAGATCGAACTGGACTTACGATACTTCGCAATACACATAAGACAACAATTTCGAAGAAAGAGACAACCTTCTACTTAGTACGCATATGCCTAAACTTTTTTTACTTATTTATGATCCTCAATTATTTGGAATTTGTTCAATTTAGGTCCTCCCTCAAAGGGTAACGCATACTAAGTAGAAAGTTTAGTGATACACATGAGAGGGATGGTGGCCGGCCGATATTGAGCCACCACTGTTCCGATCCGACCACTCTTGCTAGTTAGAGCGGAGGGGACTTTGAGCGGCGGTAGTCTCGACCGATAACCTTTCGATCTCTTCCTCGAATTATCTCTCTACGGACTTGATAAATATGGAACTTGTTTGCAATTAGATTAAAGTATAGGGCACAATATGTAAATTACCAAATATGGGACTCTAATTAAGCAATAGAAATGTAAAAAAAAAAATATTCGAATCGAGGTCTTGTAATTAAAGAAAATTTTTAATTTGTAGAAGATTAATCATACTCAAAATTGAACTGTACCGGTCTCCACTGGACTCTGGATATCAGGTGATAGCACATAGAAAGATTTCTGAATAAATAATTCTCTATTTAGATCATGAAAATAGGTTCAGCACCATTTAATTTTTTTTCTAATTATATAATTTTATTTTTATTTATATACAATACATTCTACATGTATTGATAGTGTTATATAAAATACTAGAATTTGACATGTGCTATGTACGGATTTTATTATTTAATAAAATTGATAAAGAAAATGACTATATAATAGAGATTAAATAAAATTTTAACTGTGGTTAATTTTGAAATGTATATTTTTCATAAATTAAGAATAAGTAATAAATTTACAAAAAAAAAATGATTGATAATAAAAAAATATAGAGAGAAAGTGAGAGCAGATAAAAGATTAAGTAAATTTATTATCGCACTCTTAATTTTTCTTAATATGATAGTTATTAAAAATTAAAATTTATTTGTCGAAGGGCGATTTAGGAATGTGAAAATCATCGATGAGGGAATCTAGAGCCATATTGTAACAGAAAAGGATTATTATAAAATAAAATTAACACAAATTTTTAATAACTATATTATTAACAATTATAAAATAAAATTAACAAAATTTTTTAATAACTATATTATTACCAATTTCATACTTAATATGGGTGATCATCTAGTTTAATGAATCTATGTGATGATCGAGAAATTCTTAAATGATCCTATCTTATTACATGACGTGAGAAAACACTAATTAAAATATGAAAAACGAGTAAATTAGTACCAATCACTCAAGTAGTTATAATAATTAATACTAATTAAAATAATTTAATTAAATTTTTCTAATTGCATAATTATGAAATAAAACAATTTAAGATTTTTTCGTCGCTTTCCACCTTCTTTACCAAACACCCGGTCACCCGCGTCCGTCGTACCGACCTGCATGCATTATGTACGGGAGATGTGATGTGCCTTGGTTAGAGAGCAAATCTAGTGATTTGTGCCTATAATAGGATGCCTCAAATCTCGTCAATCCTAGCCGTCAAATCTCCACATCAGTCAAAATCCTCGCTCCCAGTCCTTGATTTGAATCTTTGACCCTTGTCAGCCCCTCCTTGATTCGCTTTTACTGTTTTCCTATTTTATTACGTAACACGTGAAGTGAAGAAGTATTAATTAAAATATAATGATCGAATAAATTAATATTAATTATTTAAACAGTTATTATAATTAATACTAGAGCTTGACTGTGCTATTCACGGAACTGGAGTAATTCAAATTTAATAAAATGAAGTAAAATTAGAAAATTCAGAGAGCTTTTGATAAATAAAGAAAATTTTTTATGAAAGTCGCGAACGTCACAAAGAATTGTATAATTTCAAAAGAGTGGAAAGATATTATATAGTTAAGAAAATCATGCGAAACAATTGAGATGATTGCGAAAATAGTTAACAGAATATAATAAGTTATTAAAATATATAATTAAATTATTTTATTCTAAATTAAATTTGACAAATTATAAATTAAATTTAATGAAGTGTATTTTTTAAACTAAAAAATGAGACCAAAATTGTTTTGAATTTAATTAAAATAAACAGAAATTAATCAAAGCAATCTAATTATTTCGTACTCACCACATCATAATGAAATAGGAACTTCTAAAAATTTTTCATTTCCCTCGCCTTGAGTGGTACATTATGTATTTTAGAAAATTTTACCAAATACTACATAATCATTAAAAAATATTAATTAAATTATGATAAATAGAAAAATAGTATTAATTATTCGTACAGTCGTCACAATTATTATTAATTATAGTAATTTAATTATTAATTTTTCATTATATCATTGTGAAATATGATTATTTAAAAATGTATTGTGTAAATGATTCCAACTAATCTAATTTTGATTAAATCGGTTTATTGAAGATTCAAAAACATTTTTAGTTATGAATAGAGTAGAAGAAGTACCGAACCATTTTGTCCGACCATGTTGGCCACTCCAGAAAAATCTAGAAATTTAATTAAAATAGTTGATATTTAATAAAATTACATAAAATTGATAGAGTTTAAATAATCTTTTAGGACCAACCTGGCCGTGCTCTCTAACTCTATCATGCTGATCACTAAAATTTTTTATCTTATCATGTGATGTAATTAAATATTAATTAAATTGTAATAAATGAGTAAATAAGTTTTAATGATTAAATAATTATCTTAATTATTAATAATGAGAAGAATTTAATTAATATTTTCCTAACTTATCATTACCACGTACTATTATTTAAGATTTTTTTTTTCCGTTGGTAGATGTTTCTGTTTCTGAAATAGGAACATTCCATGACGAATCCTAACCCTCCATCTAACCTCGTACCTCCCGTAACAAACGGCCAGATCATCGCCATGTCATCCCCGTGAAGAATCATGATCAACTAGCAACGTGCGCGGGGCGAACCATCGGTCGACACGTCAGCTAGTAGGTCCGGGATAGAAGCTCGATGACGTGGCAACAGTGTCCACGTGCGACCTCCGTAGGAGGTTCGGTGGTCCTACCCAGTTGCGTTTCGGCTCCCCATTGGCTGAAGCTTATAGTCCGGCGTTACAGGCGGCTCTCGCCGTATTGCCCGCAAACAACGTTAATCGGGGCTACGTATGGTACGATGATTTTGATTGAAGCTCTCTATAGAAAGATCGGGTGAATAACCAATTTGAGTGATGATGACGTGGAAAATTTAGTTATAACGTTGTTGTTTGACGATTGGATCATCGATAGGATGAATTTGCTTAAATCTTACATTATTTCGAAGATGTTTTTGATGGTTGGCAAGTGCCAAACACAAGATAAAAGTTTTGTATATAACATGTATGATACATAATAGTAAATAGTATTAAGATATTTTTAGGGTTGTCTTCTTTATTTTACGATTTTATTAAAAAAATTCTTAAAATTACCGAATCTAATTGATTTGTGACACTATGTAAGTAATGTCATGTGTTATATCTGTTATACAGAAGACCCTCTCCAGCAGGGATTTTGTAATGTCTGCTTGGTGTACTGGTATTTCTTGGTTGAGTATCATCTAGCTAGAACCACCAAGGGCAATGGTCTAGTGATTTTAAGCTCTCTCATGTGGTTTGGTGAGGTCGATATCACAGGTTCTACCCTTACTCTAAGCAATATTGCCAGAAGAGGTTCTTGAGCTTATACTTTAGTGGACACCGGCTTCTTAAACTGTACTAGGCCTTTAGCGGTTCTACGTAAACGGAGCCAGTATCAGTCCTAATTGTTCAATTCATCTTATATATTTGTAGTTAAATACGAAAACCCGAACATTATGTAGCGAGAATGGCTGGGTCGCCACTGCTGCTACCTTTCATTTTATTGAGTATGGTCTAACTAGACATTATGAGTATGGCTTGTCGATTTATTATATACACTTAAATTGATTCTTTGTTGGTTCGCATTTTAATTCTCTCGAGGTGAATATCAAACTCGATTGATAATGATGTTTTTAGAAATTCGTATTGCATAATGTGAAGAGGCACTGTTAATTAAGTACTTAATCGATAAAATTGTTAAGGTCTAAGTGAGACAAGTTAAGAGCACCGTTGAGGATTGTTAAATCATATGCAAACCTATAAATATAATAATTCTAAAATTATAAGGATTTTGGATTTTTTTTTGTTTACACCACGCAGTATCCCCGGGCCAGCCGAAGTGCACATTGAGACTAATCTGCAATCCGGCCGGGATCCCTGGAAAAATTCCCATCGACCCTCCCAACCTGAGATTCGATCCTTGGATCACCCATTTGGGAGTCTAGTGAGGGAACCACTAAACCAACCCCAAGTTGATTAAGGATTTTGGATTTTACTATTCATCAACTTAAACTTTTCGATTCAATAGGAATAATGTCTCTTATATTTGCAGAAAAAAATTACCGATAATATCAGCTCACACGTTATCAAACCCGAGAGAGGAATAGGGGACCAACCTCCTGATAAGACTACCGAACATGGGAGAAAGTCTTCAGTGGAGCGGTTATACCACGTGTCAATGATGACATTGTATATCTGTCCAATCAGAATTTGACATGTTATCAATAATTATACAGATATAATTATTAAATCCTAAGATTTTCTTAAAAAGTTGAAAATACCCTAATAAATGTTGAAGCAAAATTGGACAATTATATAAATAATGGATTTTGATTTGATAGATATATCACGTTAGCATTATTTACGTGGTATGACCATCCCATTAAAAACTTTCTTTTAACGTGGATTGATTGAGATGATAAGACATATATTCTTTTCCCCTTAAATAAGATCAGGTGCGTCTATTTTCTGCAAAAGATGGAGGAGAAACAGAAGGGGAATGGATGATTCTGTTAGATTATGATTATTTTAAATAAAACGTAATCAGAATCTCTCAATTAGGAGAGTTGGAATTCCCTTAAGGGGAATGTCATTTCTCCATAACCACCAAGGACTAAAGGAGTAATCACATATTCTTATCTATTCGAAATTTTACGTCTCAATTTTTAACTTTTTTTAATATTGTGTTACTGTTTACATTCATATCTCTAACCCGTTTTGATATATATATATATATATATATATATATATATAAGTTATTATTACTAATAATAAAAAAGTATAAAAATTTTAGTTTGTTTATGATAATATTTTTCTCAAACATTAATAAAGAGAGTTAAAATTTGTCATTCCGTTTCCGAGTTAAACTAAATAGAAACTAAAATTCATCATTCTGTTTCCGTTTCCAATTCCAAAATTCAAAACAAACGACCCCCAAGTAAGATATCGAGTTAAAATCTTGCGAATGAAAAAAATTTATGTCGGGAGAGTTTTACTGCCATAGTGGACCGGTCTAAATCGATCTCATATTATTAGTTAAGGTTCATTTGCTTCATGGATATCACGTGGTAAGCACTAATAAAATAAAATAAAATAAAATAAAATATTGACTATAGCTCCATGTATTTCCTTGGTGTTTTTTCCATTTGGGTTACGATCATATAAGATTCTTCTAGATTCTTCAGGATTCTATAAACTAGGAAGATATATCTATAGGATGCTAAATATCATGGAAGGTACAATATATTAATCTATACATGTAGTAAATAATGCTGACGTGGCATATCTACATAATTAAAATCCACTATTTATATACTAATGGTTCAATATTTATTAGGTTTTTTACAATTTTTTAGAAAATTTTAAGATTTGGTAATTATATCTGTATAATTATTGATTACATGTTATGTTCTAATTGGACGTATATATCACGTCATCATTGACACATGATATAATTGCTTCACTAAAAACCTTCTCCTTTTTGGGACGTGTAATTGAATGACCTCACTAATGAGCTACAGCGGTATCAGCTCGGTGAGAACGCGAACTCGATTTGTCCTTCCCAAGCAAGCTCGAGTCAACCTCGAGTTGTGCTCGAGCTTGCCAGTACTCGGATTTGGAAGCTTGCGAGTTGAGATTTTTTTTTTGTTAAAATTCACGTATGGCGGATACTATTTTGGTGCAATAACTTCACTCTCATTCCAAGATTAAAAGGTGCATAATTCGATTCTCGTCAGAGAGATTTTCACAATAATTTGTTCTCCATTTTCTCATATCCTTTTTAGGCATATATATCTGCTTTTCGACAAAAAAAATTCAAATATACATCCAATATTGAGAAAAAAAAACACATTTATTCAAGCTCGGGTACTCAGGCTCGGTCGACATCGAGACAACTATTTTGAGTCGAGTTGTTCTTTTTTTTCCTGACCTTAGTCATATGTATAAGAATCTTAAATTTTAGCACATTTGCTTTTGTTATTTTTTTTTGTGTGTTCTTTCAATTTATTTTTTATTTTTAAATATTTCTCTATTTTTATTCTTCTACTATTTTACTGTCATTTGCTGACATGGACTTCAAATCAGATTTGCTGACATGGACTTCAAATCAGATTTCCTATGCACTAATTTTAAGGTAAAAAAAAATGAACATCATAATTTTAGAAATTTTAGTCTGTCTAAATGGGTTATTTTCTTGATATATTTTTTCTTTTTATAGTATTGATTTTTTAATACTTTTTCTTTGATATGAAAATAGGATTATATGTCAATTTATCTAAACGAAAAATTATCTAAAAATCAGACTATTTTTCAATATTACTTGAATTATCGCTTTCTTTCTTAAACATAAAAAATACATTAATTGCTATGTTTTTTCCGTCACTTCACCCATCAATTTTTCATCGTAATACCATTAATTTTCTCTGTTAAGTGTACATATGACTATTGTATGGATTGTCACGAGTCGTATGATTTAACATATACACTTAAATAGAGAAAATTAATGACGTTATAATAGACAATGATTGGTGACACAATAGGAAAAAAGAGTAAATCACATTTTTCAGACCAAAAATAAAATAAGAGACAATTTAAAAATTTTTAGAAAATCATATAATTGTTAGATACTTTTCAGTTTTCCCTTATTTGAATTTTGATGTGGACAGTCTAAATCAGCAATATTGACTATCAAATTAACCAAATGATGATGATAATAATAATAATAATAATAATAATAATAATAATAATAATAATAATAATAATAAAATTTCTAAAAGATAATAAGGAAAAAATATAAAGTGAATAAATTAAATTAGAAAAGCAACAAAATCTGGTACACTCTACCTTTTTGGGGAAATTCTCAGGTGGCCCTACCTCGTCGTATGGCGTAAGGAAGCACCAATCAAAATGTGACAGACGAGCAAATTAATGTTAATCAGCCGAGCAGCTGTCATAAGTAATACTAGTCAGAGCAATTTGATTGATTCTTCCTCACCACGTCATTATGAGATAGGACTATCTAAGATTTTTTCACTTTTTTGGGTCTGTGTCATCTCATCCTTAGAATTCAATGAATCATGACTAATTCAGATTTGAGAATAATCAATCCACTAAAAAGTAAGAATGTCATAATAATGAATTTTTTTCGTTCGTATGACTCAATTTTGAAATCTTATTTAAGAAAAAGATGTGTTGATTAAAGTTATATCTTTTATTATAAATAGAGTTTTGTGAATTAATATCATCCTTAATTCCAGATCAAAAGACCCAGGACTTATTCTCAACGGTAGGACTTCATATGTCTCTTTACTCTGCTTTTTCTCCCATCTCGTTTTAGATTCGTCCGTCTCTTTTATAGCAAAAAAATATATTTTTGTTTTTTTACAAAATTTAATAATGGAAAAAAAAAGATCAACAACTTGCCCAAATTTGAAAAGCTAGGGAGGAGTGAGGGAGAAAGAAAACACAAATCCGGCTTATAGGGCCTAAAGGGGCACACGCACATGTGTATGTGTGTGTGTGTGTGTGTTTGACCGTAAAGGAAAGGAAAGCTTGCTGTTTCTTAAAAGCCTAAACCCACAACTCAGATGTGAGACAGCTTCACTTCACTTTCAGTCACTAACAAAATATATATATATATATATATATATATATATTTTATATATGTACAATTTTTAAGAAATGAGATTTTGTTTTTTTTTTATATATATAAATATGAAATGATATTTTGTTGAATGACTTCTCTCTTGACCTACGATGAAGAAATCCGATCACTCGCACCATTTTATCCTTTAAAGAGCGTCTTGTTGGCATAGCGTGATGGGTTTGTTCTTGCCATGTTGAAAGGCCAGCTTAAGAGCTTTCATCTTTCTCAAGAGATGCCTTTTAATGACAAAATCGCGTGAACAATACTCAAAACGAACGACAACTTTTAAGTGAAAATCTTAGATGGCCTTATCATGTCCCATGATGATGTGGTGAGTAAGAACCGATCAAATCATTTTGAACGGTAATAATTATGGTAACTACACGATTGATTAACACTGATCTGCTCGTCTGTCATATTTTAATTAGTATTTTCTCACGCTACGTGATGATGTAGGATCATCTAAGAATTTCTCCTCTTAAACAGGCATTTTCGTACATGGGTACACTGATGAGATGCCTGTTAGAGGACAATACCATTTAGGGCTATTCAAAAAAATCACAAAACCAAACCAAACCAAACCAAATTGAACAAAAAATAATCGAATCGTTCAAACCGGTTCGCTAACAGTTCTATTTTTTTACCGAGAAGAGGGTCGGTTAATTACTTGATATCATAAGTTAGGTTAATTACTGTTAACCGAGCCGAACCGTTTTCTAATTAATAATTAAATAAAATAAAAAAATTAAAATATATAATTTTAAACAAAAATATATAATTTTAAACAAAAATATATATTTTTACTTACCTTTTTGTGGTTCGGTTCGGTTAATTTCCAAACCTATTATGTTTTTATAGTGAATTTTATTTACTTACATAAAAAACCGATTAACCAAATCATTTGAATTGGTTTTAAACAATTCAATTTTTTCTTCCTCAAATGGTTACGGTTCGGCCCCTATATCGTCCGAATCGAACTTAACCGGAAATGTGGTTCGATTCAGTTCAGAACAGTTTTTCAAACCGAACCGAACCATGAACACCCCTAATACCATTCAGGCCTCACATCCAAAGTGGATAATAGCACTCGAGCGGACCTTTTCACATGTAAAGAACTGACTCATCACGCTATGCTAAGTGAGTGTATCAACCTTATCAATTTACTCCTTATTAGAAGTCGATTCCTATCAGTAGGACTTTTCGGTCCATTTATTCCATAATTTCTCATGTTTTCCTTATTAGTCGGTGGTTTTTTTAATAGAAAAACATGTATTGATATGAATATTAATAAACGATTAATAATTAAATAAAAATTCTTTGTTTGTCTCTTTCTCTCGTCAAAGGTCCAAGTCATACCCCAAGACCAAACACCCCACCCTTTTCCCAGAATTCCGGGCTCCTTTGGCTAAAATAAAAAAGGCCAATGTGTGACCACTGCCATGTGTTCTTGGAGAATGTACAAAATTCTGTCCTTCTTATATAAAAATTTTACGATTTAGCAACTGAATAATTTAGTACAAATTTTTTTCCACGAGTGAAAATTATCAAATCTTTAGCTGATCGTTACGAGAAAGTCTTTTATTGCATGGGTATACCACGTGGCAGTGTTGACGTGGTATCACGAGCCAATAAGATTCTGTTATTTTTATAATTTTTTAATAAAATTTGAAAGGGAAAAAATCAATCTAAATGGGAAAAAATCAACCTAAAATGTCTTGATTTGATTGGCTCGTGACACCATGTAAGCACTACCATGTGGTATACCCGTGACATAAAAGACATTCTCGATTGTTACACTGAATTTTGTCATTATTGGATGGTTCTGTCGTTGAACATTAGAGATTTCCACACCCGACCCTTGCGATCCCGAACCCTTCTCAACCAAGAAAAATCTATTTCGAGTGGCGATAATGAATTTTTATATGACATGATGGAAAAAATTCAACAGTTTAGTCATCGGATCGTTAAACAATCAGAAAAAAAATATACGAAATGATGGGAAAATCTATATTATTTTCCTACACTAATTTGTACGTGGGAGAATTGTCTGATAATCATCGGATAAATTAAGTTTTGATTCGCACAATCACGTAGAGTTTGAGACTTTTTTTCGTAAGGTGATAGTCGGTTTTCCGAGATTTCACGTCTGTCAACTTTGGTTATAGGGATATGTTAGGACACATCGATATCACATCGTCACTGCGAGATCGGATTTTTGTTAATTTTTTTGTCCATATTAAAGCAATGGATAGTAAAATTGATTGTCGTTTCGAGGAGGACCCCTACCAAAATTCATCATTCACTGGAAAACCGTACCCACTGGAAATTCCAATGACCAGTTCACGTCTCTTTCTGATGTGCCTTTTACTCAGTTCCCCACTCCCCCTTTAAATGGCAAATTCCCACAACATAACCTTTTGCTCACACTTTTGAGAGACTTTTATGTAAAGGGTATATCATATTACCGTTGTTACGAACTAATAAAATTTAATTATTTTAATAATTTTTTATAAAATTATAAAAATAAAATAAAAAAGTTTAAAAATAATTGAATTTTATTTATTTGTAACATGACATAAGTACTGTTATGTGACATATTTGTTACATATAAGATTTTCGCCACCATTTTCTTTAACGAGTGTTATTTTCGGCACGGGTCATGACATGATGTTTCGAAGTCCAATAGATGCTGAATGATCCGGCTAGGACGTCCCGTGTCGATCCATTATAAGGTAGAAAATCATTTTAATCCTGAATTTTCTCCATTCTTGAGATTCAAACTTGATGTCTTAATATAAAATTTTCACTGGGCTTATAAGAGATACCAGCTAAAAGTCTAAACTTATAGGAGGGGATGCCCACTTCTCTTATGCTACAAGATTCTAAAAGTCTAAACTTATGGAATTCAATTCTCGTGCCTTATGAATAAATAAAATTCATATCCGGAAAGATCTTGCTCTTTTGTGGATCAATTCTGCTCAAATCAAAATTAATCATAACCCGTTAATTTATAATATCGGGTGATAAGAATCGAAATAATAGTAATGGGAAACAATTATGTCATTGCTTCCCCTTCTTTATATGTAGTGGAGGAGTCAAGTGGGTCATGGATTCTGAGTCAAAGTCATGCATGGAAGAAATCAATGTTTGATTAAACAATCGATTCTTTCTTGCCCTATTCCTCCATTTCTCAAAACTTCTTTGGTATGTCTCTTATGCATTGATCATTGATAGATTAACCTTATTCATTTGTTTTGTTTGCTATGTGTCACCACGTTGGTAGATTATAGAATAAGAAACCAGATATTAACTTCGATTCCGTGGAAAGGAAGAGTACAAGTGGTTGACCGACCGTTGATCGGAGAGAAAGTTTTCAGTGAATCTATCATACCACGTAAGCAATGTTGACGTGTTATATCCGTCCAATCAGGATTCAACATGTAATGGATTTTTATATTTTTTAAAGATTTTTAGGATTTAATAATCATAAATGTATAATTATTGATTATATGTCAAGTCCTGATTGGACGGATATACCACGTCAGCATCGGTTACGTGGCATGACCGTCCCACTGAAGACTTTCGGGTGTGACTGAAACAAGAAAATTAGTTCATACTTGTTTTTCCTTGCAAAATAGTGACCTTATGAGGATTAAAGATGTGAAATGGCGATATTACAAGCATGTTTCACAAATCCAAAAAGTTAAACTTATATATGTTAAGTAAGATTTCATATTAAGTTCTATAAATGAAAAAAAATTATAATTGAAAGAGCAATACCTTTTATTATGCTAGCCTAATTTTAATTTTTGATAATTTAAAAGGATGGTAGCAGTAGTCGTAATCAAATCATCCATGCTACATAATGTTCGAGTATTAAACAAACTAAATAACCAGTACTAACACTAGCGCCGTCAATACCACTAAAGCTCTAGTAAGAAGCCGGTGTTTGATAAGAGTCCGGTTCAAGAGTCCCTTCTAGCGATTTTGCTTAGAGCGTGACTCAAATTTGGGGGCTCGACTTAACTAAACTATATGAGATTGGGTTTTACACAACTGGATATCAAACTTCATTTGAATTTGAATTAGTAGGACCATTGCATATACGAACATCACATAGTGAAAAATTAAACTCAAATTAATAAAAGAAAATGAAAGTGGCCAAAAAGAAAGCTAAGAGGCAAAAGAGTATCTTATAGGGATGCAAAACACATGACAACAAATTCACCTATTCTCAAGGGAGAAAACCCATAAATTTAGAAGAAAATAGAATGACGAAGGAAATAAAAGGATTTAAAAAAAAATCTCAATAACGAGAATGAAACTCAAAATCTTCAGTTCTGAGATAAATGATGATATCACTGTACCAAATTCACATTCTCGATCGGAAACTTCCCTTGGAATTCATAGGACAGTGACTGGTTCAAGAGCAACCCCGAATAAACAAGAAGGTTATGATTAGTTTTGTGCCATTCCCAATGCCACTTGGGCATGTGACTTAACCAAAAGATGAAGAAATCATACCCTTTTCTTCCCTTTCTTTGGTCATTAGCTTTTGTCTTTCTGATGAAAACATTCAGAGAAAAACACAATTATCAGAGGCC
>JAOYND010232460.1:0-13581 GCA_025802135.1 Lagerstroemia fauriei
AAATTTTAGGTATCGAAATACCTTTATATTTATCCTGTTTTTTACTTGTAGAATATGGATATATATATATATATATATAGAAAATATAGATATAATAATAATAATATTATTATTATTATTATTATTATTATATACCTATTTTTGCAAAGAGAGCTTGCCTATATTGGGAACATTTCAAGTTGATCATCCATGGAATTATTGGCAAGGAAATATTCCAAAAACACATGCTATGGGATCGGAGAGACATGGGGCATGTGCCGCGTGAATAATTTAAAATCATGGTGTTTTGGATGATTTGAATATTGTACACTCCTTAACGGTCCAAATTTGTAATAATATACTATATATAATATTCATTTGTATCATTTATCTTGCTATGTAAGTGATAGCCAATGCCGCCATATTGAGAAACTTTAGCTCGTGTAAAATAAGATGTGTATTTTTTTAATAATATCTAAAATTCCTAAGGACCTTGACTATTCTTGTTCGAGTCGATTTCGCCCATCAACGGGATAAAATTGTCCTGATTATGATTTCTCTTTCTTTGATATTTAACTTAAAGGAAGAGACGTTGATTTGCCTAGAATGGTGAAAGAAAAATAACTTAGTCAAGCAAGAATTTCTTGCAATGAACAATTAGACCATAGTGGGTCGACAACCTATGACTCAAAAGTCAATATTCAAACCAAAAAAAAAAAAGAATTCTCATGTTAAATGAATAATGCGCATAAATAAAATGAAAGCAAGGAAGATTGAATGAGAGCGGGTCCCTATCAAATCTAATGAAATCTATGGATGAGGGTTTTGGGACATAGCATAGAGAAGGAGAGTGGATCCTTTCCTGCATTAACTTGTTCCCTGTAGCAATCATCCCTCAAACACTGCAAGCCAAGCTGTGGGTCAGTTTGTGCTTCCACTTTCTTCCTTAAAAAAAAAACAATGTATGTGTGATCAACTTGGATATTGACCCCTTCAATAAGGTTTTGCACTTCAGTGAGTAGGAAGACCAGACTCAAGCATGAATCAATAAGGCGCTTGTGAATTTTATTGGCTTATTACTTCAACTCCGTTGCTCTATTGGCTTGGTTCGGTCACACGAACTTTGAAATGTAATTCCATAGCACCACAAATAGGATTGATACACACTACAACACTCAATGGAAGAGGACAAACTGCAAGGAAGGATGAACAGAGAGATAGAAAAAACATCGTAGTTCAGTGTAGATTGTCAAAATAGCTGCAGAAATCTCACGATTTAACCGAAACAACAAAGATGAGAATTTTAAAATTCGTTATCTTGTCGATGCAATGCTACCAAATCTTCAATATCTTCATATGACAATGAGAATCTAAATTACCAATCAGAGAATCGTAAACTCAAATGCATTTGGAATCGACTTACTCGAGATAAAGTCATCGATGTAGTCGGCCGTTTTCTTCCCGTGGGCCATCGCACCAACCTGGACGTGTATCACACGATGCAACAAATTTATTAGATCATTGTGGTGCACAATTGTTCTAGACGTTTAAATCTCTAGAACATTTAGATATTTTGGATAAAAGTGTAACTCTCTAGACCATTTAGATATTTTGGATGGTAGGTTTCTAAAAGTTGCAATGAACTAGTATAAATATGTGATATACCCATTGTGTATGTGTCCTCCAAGAAATACAATTCATCTTCTCCTCCTAGGCATCCCCTCTACTCAAACTCGTCCCCACCAATTCTCCAGTTCCTATTCCTTCAAAGCATCACTCAATCATTCTAAGCACCTCCCAATTATCATTCTAAAAATATCCATCCATCTTCCTCATACTTCAAAATATCCTACAACCCTCAATACAAGCCATCAAAATTTCAATAGAAAATTGGGTGAATACTCAATTGCAAGTGCAACACGGAGCTAGCATACCACAAAAACAAGAGCTGTGTAATCGCTAATGGAAGCTGCATAATCCTTCAGGTCATTGACCAACACCTATGAGATATAAGAGAAGCCGGTGCATGATCGAACTTTGTCAAAACTCATCCAAAACAAATTGGTCAAGCAAACATAAATAATTTCAAATGTAGAAGTGTACCTATTCTTCTGGAATTCATGGGAAAATACTGGGTCACATGATCACCCACCGGAGCTTTTCGCCTTAAATCCTAAAGCAACTGCACTGGTAATATATGTGAGAATAAAAAAGGTAAGCAAATAATCAACAATACTTCTGCAAAAGTTCATGAAAACTCGATTAACATACACATGAGACCCGAGAACCGCCCGTACATCCGAGGGATACGGGTATGAGATTTGTTTCACCTCAATAAGTACACCTTTATGAGTCTTCACGTACACCGCACGAACCTTTCCAGTCATGTTGAGGGGACTGTCTAGGATTGCTTTGAGAGCTTGATCAAAAGTCGAGTTGTTAAGTAAATATTAATGGCAAAGACACGGGGAAAATGTTCTAGGACAACATTAATTGCTAGGAGCTCATTAACCTCCTAAACAATGTCGGGTCTGTAATCGGACGATTTTTTGCCATTCTTCTGCAAGAAATTATGATGATATTCTGCACATAGAATTTCATGGAGCTACGCATGATCAAAGGTCTGAAAGATTTAGCCTGTAGAGTTAATCGTGCAAAGGCAAATACAAGCTTGAAAATATAAAATCACCGGTATCCACATACCTTTTCATCCTTAGCGACATCCAAGGAGGCGTTCTCGAGAATGAAAATGACCGCGGAGTTCTCGCCACTTCATTTCCTTAATGGAACAATCATTATGCCTTCCAACAAGTCAGTTGTCTCATCTTCAGGTTCTTCTTGTATCTTCTTCTGATCATCCTCCGCAGTTGTTGCATGTGCTTGTCGGCTTCAAGCCTCGGCTGCTTTTGTACCTGCTCGTTGTCTTCCTCGACATCGATATCGTACCTCTCTTTCTGCTTCCTCTTCCGTCCCTTCATCAGGTATCACCTTTCTCTTGTCAAGAGCTGCGACTGACAGAGATATCCCAAGTAAAAACTGAAACTTCATGGATTTGATATATTTGGGAGATTTTGTGACGTAATATCTAAATATTTAAATATTGATATGATTTAGGATATTTCCAAAGATGTTGGGATATATTTTATTTACTATATGAGATTTTACATTTTAGGTATGGAAATATCTTTTATATTTATCTATGTTTTTACGTATAGAATATGGATATATATATATATATATAATATAGATATATATAGATTATTATTATTATAATTATTATTATATACCTATTTTGCAAAGACAACTTGCCTATATTGGGAATATTTCAAGTGGATCATCCATGGAATTATTGGCAAGGAAATATTCCAAAAACACATGTTATGAGATCGGAGAGACATGGGGCATGTGCCACGTGAATAAATTAAAATCATCGTGTTTTGGATAACAATGATTTGAATATTGCACACTCCTTAAGGTCCAAATTTGTAATAATGACCAATGCCACCATATTGAGAAACTTTAACTAGTGCAAAATAAGATATGTGTTTTTTTAATAATATTAACTCGATTTGGCCCATCAACAGAATAAAATTGTCCCGATTACGATTTCTCTTTTTTTAATATTTAACTTAAAGGAAGAGACGTTGATATACCTAGAAAGGGGGAAGAAAAGTAACTTGGTCAAGCAAGAATTTCTTGCAATGAACAGCTAGACCATAGTGGGTCGACAACCTATGACTCAAAAGTCAAGATTTAAACTAAAAATAAAAAAGAATTCTCATGTTGGATGAATAATGAGCATAAATAAAATGAAAGCAAGGAAGATTGAATGAGAGGGGGTCCCCATCAGATCTCTTGAAATCTATGGTTGAGGGTTTTGGGACATAGCACAAAGACAGAGAGTGGATCCCTTCCTGCATCAACTTGTTTCCCCTGGCCATCATCCTCGTACAATGCAAGCCAAGTTGTGGGTTAGTTTGTGCTTTCCCTTCTTTCTTCAAAAAACAATGCATGTGTTATCAACTTGGATATTAGCCCTTCAAAAAGGTTTTGCACTTTAGTGAGCAGGCAGATCGGACTCAAGCATGAATCAATAAGGCGCTCGTGAATTTTATTGGTTTATTACTTCAACTTCGTTGCTTTATTGGTCTGGTTCGATCACACGGACTTTGAAATGCATTTCCATATCACCGCAGATACGATTGCTACACATTTCAGCACTTAATGGAAGATGACAAACTGCAAGGAAGGACGAACAAAGAGATAGAAACAACATCATAGTTCAGAATAGATTGTCAAAATAGCTGCAGAATTCTCACGGTTTATTCGAAACAACAAAGACGAGAATTTAAAAATTTGTTATCTTATCGATGCAATGCTACCAAATCTTCAATATCTTCATATGATAATGAGAATCTAAATTAAATTACTAATCATTGAACTGTAAACTTAAATGCATTTGGAATCGACTTACCCGAGATAAAGTCACTAGTGTAATCGGCCATTATCTTCCCATGGGCCATCGCACCAACTTGGATGGGTATCACACGATGCAACAAATTTATTAGATTACCGTGGTGCACAATTCTTCTAGAAGATTATTCTTCTAGAAGTTTACATCTCTACAACAGTTAGATATTTTGGATAGTAGTTTCTAAAAAGTTTCAGTGAACAAGTATAGATATGTGATATACCCATTGTGTATGTGTGCTCCAAGAAATACAATTCCTCTTCTCCTCCTAGGCATCTCCTCTAGTTCCTATTCCTTCAAAATATCTCTCGATCATTCAAAACACCTTCCAATCATCATCCTAAAAACGTTCATCCATCTTCCTCATACTTAAAACTATCCTACAACCCTCAATACAAACCATCAAAATTTCAATAGAAAATTGGGTATTCGTAAGAGCAACACGGAGCTAGCATACCACAAAGACAAAAGCTATGTCATCGCTAATGGAAGTTACATAATCCTTCAAGTCATCGACCAGCACCTGTGAGCTGTAAGAGAAGCCCGATACATGATAGAACTTTGTCAAAACTCATCCAAAACAAATTGGTCAAAGAAACAAAAATAATTCCAAATGTAGAAGTGTAACTATTTTTCTAGAATTCATGGGAAAATACAGTGTCACAGGATTTTTGATCACCGCCAGAGCTTTTCTCCTTAAGTCATGAAGCAACTACACTAGTAATATATGAGAGAATAAAAAAGGTAAGCAAATAATCAACAACAATACTTCTGCAAAAGTTCATGAAAACTCAATGAACATACACATGAGACTCGAGAACCGTACATACGTGGGATACGGGTATGAGGTTTGCTCACTCCAATAAGTACACCTTTATGATTCTTCACAGACACCGCACAAAAATAATCAATCTGTGAGATTCTTTGGATGTGAACGTCTTCGACTATACTCACTGATGTTATCATTTTGGAAAATTTTTTTAGCAAAGGCTACACTTGGAATATAGTCAATTATTGTATGCCAATGCCAGCCCAATATTGCAATTACAAGAAATTTTAATGTAAAATCCACCTAAGAGATTTAGTGATATCCAACCTTCACTTCATTAAAAACATAACACTGTCCTAGCTATTCTTTTACTTGCTAATTCATCAACTTTGTTAAAAAATAATCATGAATTACTACGTGCTATGATAAAATGCTCAAACCTAGACTTCTACCTTCGTGGACTGACTATTAGATTTTTCTTATATAATATTATTATATTCTATTTCATTCCCCTAAATCCATGATGTGCTTGGTATCTGAAGCCATCCTAATTTGCATGGTATCAATTAGAACAATTGTTACTATTTTCTTCCTTATCAGTGTACATGCATTAAACCATGACATATCATATTATCAATAAGTAGATTGTTGAAATTTATGTCTAAAGGTCTCGCTATGCTAATTGTCCATTCTAATAGTAATTTGAATCATTTCATCCCATTCTAGCGCTAATTAATTATTTCAGTGATTGCATTGTAGTGTTTATGTATTGTAGTTTATTTATTAGCGTGTGATAGTCTCATATTCAAAGGCATGATTACTCAACATCTTGCACTTGTGCTGCCTAATTTAAACAATATTTGCTACTTGGCACAACACATAATATCGATTTGCTTGCTCCATTAGGGCACCATAGTGTGTTAAATAAATATATCTCAACAGATAATCATCTTATAGACTACTAATGATTCAGTTGTATAATAAATGTACAAAAAATTTGGTATGACGATATACTATATTGGTGTGACGATGCAATATATTGATATGACGATATTGTAGATTCATTATTCTTCCATTATTGCTCCATTTGGGTTCCTCTTATGATATTATACATGAAATCCATAAGAAATAATAATAAAATCTAATACTAAAAAGCAACCAAATTTTGACTCTATATAAACATGGAGAGAGTGAACATATATCTCTGTTGGACTAGACCAATCACAACCTTGTTGAGGGTCCTCTAGACATCCTAACAATCAAGATTTAAAAACAGCTCATGAGACCATGCATTCTAGGTGTTACTTTCCATTTTCGAGTGCAAGAAGAAATGATAGCTTTAAAATAGCTTATCGTGAGCTTGTTAAATTTTTCTTATCGCTCAAGTTCAGCAGTCAGAGAGACATCCACTGGCAGGTAGATTGCTAAAATAAAAAAAGAAAATGGCATAATGTATGAAGATCCAAGTGTGAGCCCAGCCGGGTTCGAACCTCTCGGAGGACGGTATCTAGGGTTAATGGCGGGCCCCAGGCCGTACAATACACCGTCCGGTGGACTAGTCGGGAATCGTTGTCGCTCCGGCGGCCGGCTCGGACACCATCGATATGAAAAAAAAAGTGTGAGCCCAGCCTATGGGCTTAGCCCATTAAAAGCCCATTGAACATCATTTAAGCCTGATTGGCAAAAATCTGTTGCTTCACTTTTCCACCGTCACACGCGTTGAATATATAGGTTGGCCGCCGATCATTTCGTTTCATTTATTGACAAAAACCAAACAAAAAACAGAGAGTGAGAGAGAGCTACAAAACGGAGAGGATGAGAGGATGACAAGTGAGGAAACTTGAAGGGTAACTTAAGTCTACTTCGAATCAAATATATTATATTACTCAATATTATAATATAGTTTAGTAGAATTTAGTTAGAATGATATGTTTCTAAGAGTTTTAACATGATAGGTGAAAGTTATAGTGTCGATAAAGATATAATAAATAATGTCTTAGAATAATTTTTGGGATCATTTTCAATATAAAAATATATGATATATCGTAATTTTTTTTGTGAATGATATGATAGAAATTGAAGAGATCGAAATTAGACATCTTGGGGACCCAACAAAGTGAAGAAATTACTTGAAGGAGTTATAAGTACTCTTTTCCGTTCTAGAATGATAAATATATATATATATAGTAAGTTATACATACCTATGCAATCAGCTCATAAGAAATATACATATATATATATAGTTAGCAGATGAATTGCATGCATATGTGTAAATTACAATATGGTGATGAAACTGCATTACTGCATGCATATATATAAAACAATACACACGAATGAGATTGCTTTAAAGAAATTAATAGGTTAGTGTGTGCATTATTATAATATTTTACATTATTGTAGGTGATTATAAATAATCATGGTGACCGCTAAGCCTGCGAGTCAGAAATGGGCCAAAAAAGGAAAATATAAAAAAAAAAGTGGAAAGATAGATATTTAATTTACCGCTGCTCTCCACCTATGTATAAAAGTAAGATAATAAAATTACTCTTACCGCCAGAGGGTAATGGGCGGCCCCGCAGAGTGTGGTGTGTAGATGAGGACACCGGGAGATAGGAGGATGAATATATATTGATTAAGGTGCGAGGTCACGGTATCGTTGGAGAGAGGATCGATACCGTCATAACTCTGTCGCAGAGGGAGTGCGACCCCCATGAGTATCGATATCGTCATACCGTCATACTCTATCGCAGATGGGAGGAAGAATATATATTTATTAAGGCACGAGGTCACGGTATTGTTGGAGAGAGGAGTATCAATACCGTCATAACTCTGTCGCAGAGGGAGTGCGACCCCCATGAGTATCGATATCATCATACCGTCATAACTCTATCGCAGATGGGAGGAAGAATATATATTTATTAAGGCGCGAGGTCGCGGTATCGTCGGAGAAAGGAGTATCGATACCGTCATAGTAATTGATAATTGATGAATGTAATAATTGTTGTTCTTGCTATGATATGGAAATATATTGTACTGATAATTGTATTTAAAATATTATTCTACTTAGAAATTTGTACTCACTGAAAGGACAAGCCGCTCAGTTACTATTTTTTATAATTAGGCTATCAGAATATGTATAGTAGAAGGGTAAAGTTTTGTATAAAATGTTACGACCCGAATTTTGGCTGGGATTGTTTGTAGATTGTAAAAAGATGTGTTGTGTTTATGAATGTGATGTTGGATGGAAGATTATTTGGATGAAAATTTTATAACAGGTTTATTTGGTACGGAATATTATAAAAATATGAGGAAATTCTACCAAAATTTTAGGTCGTGACACCAAGATTCAAGAGTTTGTCCTGAAGTTTAGATCAAGTAGTCAATAAAAATTGGCATAATGTATGAAAGTCGAAACTTTATCTCCTGAAGTGAATTATTCATGGATTTGATATATTTTAGGAGATTTTGGAACATAATATCTAAACATTTAAAGTATTGATATGATTTAGGATATTTTCGAAGAAGCGATATATTTTTTATATGAGATTTTATATTTTAGGTATGGAAATATCTTTTATATTTATCCCAATCTTGAAACTAATTCTCTATATTATTAGGTATATAATAATAATCTATATATATCTATATTATTTTAAGTTAAAAAAGTGGATAATTAGTCTTATTTTTAACTTCCATAAGTTATTCTTAATAAAGAAATATAAAACACACCAAATAAAAAAAAAGAAATAGTGATTCAATGAAACAAATAATTGGGCCTATAAGATGTTGGATTGGGCTTAGTTGGGCCAGGAAAAGCCCATTAAGTCCCAATTCACCTTTCGCTCCCTTTTTGCACTGATCTCTTACTTAAAACTTAGAGGGCTCGCAAATGCGATTTCATAGTCTTGAAATCCAATCCATAGAACTATGAAGCGCTTAAATTTCAGGCACTGCCCAGGCCTAGTCGACTCGACCTACCGGAAACTCCCCGAGCATGCCACTTCGAGGGTGGGTTGGTGTTCAACCTGTAATGTGTCCCTCTATTGGGCTTGGTGATCAACTAGTAATGGTTGGTGATCGATCTATAAGGAGCACACTAAGAGATCAAATCTTTATCAGTTATTACTATCCGTTTTGTCAGTCAAACAAATCGGAAAACTTCAGTTCGACTTCGACATTCCACACAGAAACATAGGAATTTATTGGGTTCTCAATCATGGGGTGACAAATAACCTAATGGTGGATGTACTTTGACCGAATTCCACTTTTAGCACGAACTTTTTCACGTGACCTAAGAATACATGAACTTTAAAACGCTTGTCCCGTTTAGCACGTCGTCTATTTTTCCGTCAAACTAACGGCCTTGTCCTACGTGGCACGTTAACAATGACTGATGTGGAAAACGATGGCTGATGTGGCAATGCCACTTCAAATACGTTTAAGAAAATGTCGAGTTTATCTCTTAATAGTCTTCATTTATTTAATTACACGTTAATTACGTGATTTAGTCATTTTTAAATTTTTAAATTTATTTATTGACAGAATAATAGGTTTGAACTTGGTAATCGGAACCTGTGATATAATACAGATTCTGGGAAGCTGCATGGACGTTTAGGGAAAGAAGAAGATAAACTTATAAAATTGTCTTCGATAACTTTAAATTAATGAAGAGTATTTAAGGGTAAACTCGATATTTTTTTAACATCTTTGACATGGCATAGCCACATCAGCCGTCATTGCCACGTCAGCATAATTAACGTGCCACGTAGGACTGTTAACGAAAAAATAGACGGCGTGCTAAATGGGATAAATGTTTTAAAGTTCATGCCTTCTTAGATCACGCAAAAATATTCGTGCTAAAAGTGAGAATTTGGTCAAAATACTGACGCAATTAAGTTATAAGCCCAAAAGGATTTTCTTGATAAAAAGGGATATATATATATATATATATATCTCTTCTATATTATTTTAAGCAAATACAAAATACTTTTCGTCTCATTTTCAAGTTCCAAAAACGAATTCAACCAAATTTAACTTTTAATTGGTCAAATTTAATTTAGAATAAAACAATAGAAGATATGAAAATAATTTTTCATCATTTTGATAATTTTAGTATACTTATTTATTTTATTAATTTATTATATTCTATTAACTATTTTCACAATTCTCTTAACAATTTCCCGCTATTATCTTAATTATATACTTTCCTTTCTCTCTTTTAAAATTCTCCAACTCCTTAGAATGTTTGCAATTTCCACAAAAACCAACGTTTTTTTACTAGAAGGTCATTCAATTCCTCGGTTCTTCTTCATTTTTATTTGATTGAATTTTTCCTTTTTATTTACTCTAACCTTAAATTTATTTCTTTAATTATTTATGTATTTCTTTAGTCATTTTAAAGTTTTATAATAGAATATATAATTGACAATTCCGTGCGTAACACGAGTCTTCCTCTGGTACTAATACAAGAGAATCGTCACAAAAAGAAAGGACCCAAAAGAATGCTCGTGGCAATGCCAAAGAATCATCTCTATCCTTTTTTTTTCCAGTGCAAAGCATTTAAAACTCTAATGGTTCCTGAATATTCGAGTTTATTTATTTAGGGAAGATCTCCATTTTTGTCACTTTTTTTTCAACTTTTACCATTGCATATCTTCTTCTTCTCTTATTTTAAGCAAACGAAAAACAATTTTGGTCTCATTTTCATGTTTCAAAAATACTCTCAATCAAATTTAGTTTATAATCAGTGAAATTTAATTTACAATAAAATAATAGAAGATATTAAAAGGAATTTTTTCATTATTTCTATAATTTCAGTATATTTATTCATTTCATTAATTTTTTATATTATGTTAACTATTTTCGCGATTTTCTCAATTGTTTTCTACAATTCTCTTAATCATATAATTATCTCCTTTTACTCTTTTATAATTATCCAAATCATTGTGAGTTGGCAACTTGCATAAAAAATCTATTTTATTCATCAAAAACTTTTCCAATTCCATGATTTTACTTCATTTTTATTTAATTTGAACTATTTCTTTCTTTTATATACTTTTACCATAAAATGTATAATTGATAATTTGGTGCATCAAAATAAAAATTACCCAAATAATAAATAAAAATAAAGAAAAGGGAGAGAAATCAGCATGGTAGATTTATCTCCCCCAAAAGCAAGGAAGATAATTAGGAGCCATCTTTCTTGACCTATTTTTCACGAGAAGTCAATCAACTGCCGATAGTTATTGATTGACTAATTTATCATTTAGGTTTATGAATATCTTTTATAATTAAAAAATGAATTCTAACACTATCTATAAAGAGGTTCTATAAGCTTAACGCTCGTTTGGTTCGATAAAAAAAATAACGATAGAGAATACAATAGATAGCAAAAAAGAATATATAAGAAATAGAAATAAAGTTTTTATTGGAATAATTTTATTTAATTGGAAGGAATTGAAGAAGTGAATAAAAAATATAAAAATGATAAAGATAAAATAACCCTAAATATTTTTTAATTGAATTTTTATTAGAAATAGAAATTCGGAAGTTAAAATTTTAAATAATAGTTCAGGACGGTTCAGTCATTTTATTTATATTCCTTATAAGTAATAATTATTTCTTATGAGAAATGATGAATATTCCCCCTCTATTCTAGTCACATCTGGAATATATATCCTGATATGTCAACTAAACATTAAAATGATTATTTTTTACAGAGTACATGCTCCAAGAAATAGATATTCAAACGTGCAATATTAATGTAATTGGGGCACCACTATAATTAGCATGCTTTGAGATGGAGACTGGCTGAGACGCTATTAACTATCCAGTTCCATTGAGCGAGCGAGCGACTAGAAAACTACTAGGGCCATTTTCTATGTGGACCAATTGTTAGATTTTTCTTGCAGGTGATCCATGAACTTAATTGAAAATTTTCAACTTTTAAATGTGAAGATACTGATGGCACCAATAAATTTTTCCAGACGGAATTAATAAAGCACAATTTTTAAAAGTTGCAGTGAGCACTGGCCCTCCTTGTTCCTAAAAACTTGGGACTGCTGTACTACTACCGTTGATCCTTATGGGCCGACAAACAAAGAAATTGGGCCTAATTCATTATGGGCCCAATGAAAAATGAAAGGCCTAGCTCAGTGTCTATTGCAATCCAATGCTTCCGCTCAGTTTATAGTTGGCCAGTCCAGTCCATGGACGAAAGAGGGATTATTATTATTATAATATCAACTCCACCAGGGTTCGGGTATGGGTCAAAATTGTCATCCCTACTACTACATGAATGTCATTTAGATACTATAATCCCCCTCAATTGTGTATAATGTGATAGGTTTTATTTCTCAATAGACATAAATATGCACATACATATTTCCATAACTTCTCAACTCCACGAAGGTTCGGGTCTGGGTCGAAATTGCCATCCTTGCTACTATATGAATGTCACTCAGATACTATAATCCCCTCAATTGCGTATCATGTGATAGGTTTTATTAATTCCCCTTTCTCAATAGATGTAAATATGCACATACATATTTCCAAACTTCTCTAACAGTTCATTCTTTTAATGGATGTTGATGATGAAGATGATGATGATGATTCCATAGGTGGCTGTCACGCCCCCATTTTCAATATTGGTACCACTTACTAGAAGACCTAAACAGTCCAATAATAAACGAACCACTACTTATAACTATCTTTATTTTTTTTGTTTTCATATAATATAGCTCTCTTACAAAAAATTTACAATTAGAATTAATAAAGAATTCTACATTACATTTAAATATTGAGAAAGTTTCCATTCTAACCAAAATAAAGTTAGGAAGATTCTAGAGAGATCCTCCGCACACCATTAATCCTGAAGCAGATCTGCTAAACTGCTAACTTCTAGAATTCTCCTGATTCCGAATATGGGGAGATGATAATAAGCGGTAAGCTCATTACTCAGTAAGTAACTCATTACTCAGTAAGTAACTGGTTCTCACCGCTATCGGATCAAGCATCCATGTAAAATATTTTCTCATTTATAACACTTAGTTCGAAACAATCCTTCGCAAATCTTGAAACTCAAAATTTCATCCTTCAGAAAAAGAAACATTTCGAAATATTTTCAGAATATCCATAAATCGTTTAGATAGTAACTTCGAGTCATAATGGCTCATTCAGAGATTTTCCAGTATTCAGAAATTTCAATAATTGAGTCAGACATTTTACACTCATTGTCTTTGATACTACGGTGACACTTCGTCCTGTCACACAGACCCAGATACCAATATCGTCGCTGGTAACGACCCAGAGATTCTGCCGGTTGCGTCGCCGGTTCGACCCAGATAATTCGCTAGCTAGCGTT
>JAOYND010232554.1:0-13578 GCA_025802135.1 Lagerstroemia fauriei
GGACGGTGTAAAATCGGAGACCCATGATTGCAAGACATCCATCAACCCATAACTGGATCAATACTAAGCAGCAATCGCGATTAAAGATACTTAATAGGACAACATATTTATTACTAACAGATCAACCAAGGATGTGGGCTATGAGCTAAGAATCAAATGGAACATTAAAACAATCAGTTAGGAATTCGGATGAGAGGTTGCCGGAGCCAATAACCTTAAACCCAAACCGAAGCAATGGGACGGTGTAAAATCGGAGACCCATGATTGCAAGACATCCATCAACCCATAACTGGATCAATACTAAGCAGCAATCGGAATGAAGAACGATTAAAAATGCTGAGTCAAGAGACGATCAATAACCTATTCAAGACATCAAACCACACAGGAAAATGGCAAAGACTAGCAAAAGGAGACCCGACCCGAGCAAAGGACATCAACGACCGGCCAATTGACTAAGTTGCATTGAGGATAGCAAAGAGCTTACCTACTTACCGAAGGCCAGGGGACTTTTAGGTTGAATGGCCAACTCGGGAAGGGACCCATGAGCAGTAGGGAAGGATGACAGACCAGAGGCACAACAGTTTGACTCGGTGGTGAAGCGCCTGGACTGTTGAAGGAGGATTCGACCTCCGGTTATCTGTGGTGGCTGCGCGTGGTGTGAGCTCGGGTGGCGAGTGGAGGAACCCGAAAGTGAAGCTTAGGTCATGGGTGCGATTCGTGAAGGAATGACGCTCTGTCGAGGGGGTCGTTGCTCGTGGTTCGTGGAGTAGGACTGAGGGCTCGGAGCGGAACGGCGAGGACGGAGGTGGCGCGGTGGAGATCAGCGACGGAGCTGTGTGGGAGAAGACGAGAGAACGTGCAGCGGTTGGGAACTCAATCGGGGGGATAGGCGAGAGATGGCTTGTCGGTGACGGTGGCTGCTCGGACAGAGGCACGGCTCGATGAAGGAAAGGTTCGAACAGGTGAGGATGGTGGTGGGGTCAGGATGAAGGTGAACGGAGGTGGTTCCAGCGATCACTGACGGAGCGGTGCTCTGTTCCGGGAAGGGGAATGGAGCGGTGAGCGTGAAAAGTGGCCGGAGTTCGGGGCTTTCTCCTCCTCTGTCTCAGGAGCTGATGGTTTAGTCCACCCGTCCTCCGGGAATCTCTCTGTTCTCCCCCAATTTCTCCTTTCCAGAAACGCTAGCTCCCAGCGATTGAGGGAATGCGGCTGCCCCATCCAAAACCCTAAATTTTTAGGTTTCATAAGAGCTGCAATTTATTTTATTTTTTTATTTATATATTTTATTACAAAAGTTTATTTAGTTAAAATTTACTTTGAAAAAGAAATTCGGAGAAAAGTCCCTCAAATATGCCCCGCATAATATTTCAAACACATTTGGTTTCTACTGAACCTTACAACTCCATGAGGCATAAAAATCATTCTTGTATGATCTTATTTTCAACCTCTTGACATTGCGCTCTATTTTTTATTTAATTGTTCATGAGTTAAGATTCAAATGATTCTAATAGTACTTAATTTAGACCTCTCAATAATTAGACACAATTTTTTAAATAAAACTGGCTAAGATAAATGAATGTGATAGATTCAGCCAAATTCATTTAAAAAGCCATATCTTCTTCTCTGGATCAAATCTTGGGGTCCAAAATATGTCAAATTGAAGCTAGTTTGATGTCATTGACAATGACTCTGAATTTGCCCTATGATCAATCCAATTGGTTCCTTAATTTCAATCTCAAACATCACATCAAGTTTGGCATGCGCACGTGTTTGCTCAATTCTTTTAAAAATCAAGGTTCAAGTACCTTTTGAGCCAAAATGAGGTGTCAACACCGCAGTAAATTAAATCTCTCTCTTTCCACTTTTTTCAATCTTTTTTTTTTTGTCATTTCTAGTTCACGGGCTTAGCAGTCACCATGGCTATTTACAATCACATACAATAATGTAAAATACATACAATAATGCCGACATACAAATTTCATAGCAGCTAAAAAGAATCTTATTCCTACGTATCGATTCTAATATAATTAATATAATCTACGAACTTTACAAAATTATTATTTGCATGTCATTAGCCAGGCAAATGCATGCAGTCAGCATGCAATATATATATATATATAATACAATATAAACCCCTTTTGTCAATTCTTCAATGAGATGGGTCTCCAAGAAGCCTATTTTCAGTCTCCTCAATCCCTATCATATTAATCATATTAAAAATCAACATATATAATATATCCACGTATGTTCTCAAATAAAACTGATCCTAAAAATACTTATGGGGCGTAATCTACTCCACCATAATTAACCTCGTAACTTTTACATATCCTATTAATTATACTTTTCTACCCAACTCATGGTAACTATGATTTACTATCAAGTAATAAAATCTATTTAAGATGAAATAAGGTTCAATCATCTCCTATTTTCCCTTAGCTCTCCCGTTGTCGTTCCCTTCCTCCTCCTTCTTCTGCGGCTCACTTCATCCTATCTTCTATTTCTCTTCGTCTCTCTGTGGTTTGGATGGGAAATGGGCAGTAGATGATAAAAAGTTAAATGGCTGATCGGATATATACATGGGGCTCTTTGACAGCTTGGGGAAAAGGAAAAAAAATAAAATAAAATAATTGACTAATTGGTTAAGAAAGCCTTGTGGCTTTGAAGTCCAGCCCATGGGCTCACAGAAAGATTCTATCATTAAATTCCATAATTTTTCTTGTTAACTTTCTGAGGAAAGAGGAAGGATGAAGAAATTAGGGTTTTTTTTGAAGTGATAGATTAGGTTGAAGAAGATGGAGGGATATGATTTTTTTGAGTGAGACATAACGAAAGTTATAAAAATAAAGTAATATTATAATTTTTGATTTATTAATATTTGTGTATTTTTTAATTATTAACTTATAAATTTAATTTCCAAATCTCTTTTATTTATCAAGGTTAATTTCAAAATCTCAACCCCATCGGGAGTGTGCAAATTTTATAAAATTTTTGAAAATTTTCATTAATTTTAAAGCTTTTTTAAAATTTTCTTCATGATTTTTAATTCTATATTTTAATAAGTACAATTTTTATATTTTTAATATTTTTATTAATATTTTTCTAAATTTTTACTGTTTTTCTAAGTTTTTAAAATTTTTTAGTATTTCCTACATATTTTAAAACTTTTTTGAAATTTTTTTTCTTTATTGTTAACTTTTTATTATTTTTTAAAAAATATTCATTAATTGTTTAGTTTTTGTCAGTTTTTATAATTTTTTCGAAATATTTATGTTTTTTTAAGTTTTTAAATATTTTTTCAATTTTTTAAAATATTAATATATTACGTGGACATGCCAGATCAACATGTACGCATACATGGCATCCACGTCAGATTGTTGAGTTAGCAAATATTAACGTTTTTAGTGAAAATTTGATGGAGTATACCAAAGTGATACACTTTTAAAAGGTTTTGTACTGAAATGCGAAAAAAAAGGTTTTCTAGCAACATGAAATATTTGCAAAAGGTTTTGTACCGCTGGTGTAATTATCCCGTGAGAGGTAATACAACTTTGATCGTGTCCAATAAAGGTATGGAGGCACGGACAGTTACTATGACTGATCCATAGTAACCGTTTGTCGCAACCCCGAAATAAAACGAGTTCACGATATTATGGTTTTAAAAAAAGAAAGGAGTCGTCACTAATCATTTATAGAACTAGTCCTAAGGTCAATTAGAAATCTATTATTCACCTAAGGGAGCATGACACTAACCACCTAGGTTTTCATTAGTCGGTCTCGAACCAAAGTTGGATCCGGAGGTTCTATTACGCTTGAAAGGCTCACGAGCCCATCGATAAGACCTAAATCGGTACCCTATCCATGTTTCTAAATTTGCCTTATTTTATTTAATTTCAAATTTTCTAATCCTATAAGCATGCAAACAACGGACTCCCATTATAAATCGTATGTCAGACTCAACAAGCAATTGTATACAATGGCAAACAAAGTAATCAATCCAATAGCATCAAATGAATAAGAGAATTTTACCTTACCACGATGATAAGAGGACTGTTATAATCATTTTGCATCTCAATGGCAATCTCTTGACCCATTTAAATTCCTCTCTCTCAATTCCATCTCCATGAAATGTTAAATAATCCAACACTACTGACAAGGACTCATAATAATCATTAAATCAATTTATTCTCCTAATTGCAGAAATAGGTATAAGCCTCGATCAAATGGATTGTTGGGTTTTTTATTTTAATTATCAAAATCAATCTCTCTTCTTGGACTATCACGCAGCATGTAAAGGTAAATGTATGTTCATGCATCCCATGCAAACATTAATCTAGAATAACCGTGATAGAACCCGCAATTTCTTCTTGGAATCGAATGACACCAGCCGGGAATTTGAACCAATGTAACAAACTCAAACATTGAAGAATCATGATAACATGCATTAACGATAGCATTCAGTTCAAGCATGAGACGGCAGGGCACCTATGGCTCAATGAAACATGAATGGCAACCTCAATAAGTCCGGACAATCATGGGATCTTTATAAAAACGAGTCAGCAGAGAATCCAACAAGAAATTCTCAACATCAACGAAACAGGGGTTTAACGAGTGAGCCAATTACAAAAATAATGTCCAGACATGAATAAGTATTCATGGCAAAAAGCTATTGGAAGAGATGATTGGCAGAGGCATAAGCTTACCTACTACCGTGGCAGTTCAAAGAAGCTCCTAAAATCACAGGATCCGGGAGAAAGGCGCTCAGTGGTAGACCAGTTGACAATGGTAGCTTGCAAGACGAACCTCGTGTGATGGATTGAGGGAAGCTTTCGAACACACCGGCTCAGGAAGGAAGGATCTACTCTCTTTTTTTCGGCCCCCATATGGAATTCAGCTCTTCCCCTTTTATAGACTTCTTTCGGGAGTTAAAACCGGGATGAGGAGGATATTGAGGCCCAAAATCAGTCCCATATCTTTTGATTCGTGAATCAATGAGATTACACCAATATCTTCTCTCAATCTTCACAGTTAGAATATTATCTGTCCATATCAGTTCTAGATCTGCTCCTTTTTCCTTTTACTCAACTGAGCACGAATATTATCATTCTCTTCTAGAATTTTCTGATAAATATTTATCACACTAGTGACCCTTGAAATAAAGAATCTTGTAAAACAACCTCAGGATTAGTGAGAAACGAATTTTTCAATCCAACTGGCCGGTACGGGCCCGCCTTGCACACTGAGGCTCAGAGATCGAATTTCTTGGGCTGATTCTGGGCCTTTTAATATTTCGCTCTATTTTTTCTCTGATCCTTCGTGAGTTAGAGTCCAAATTCTGAATTCTTGACCAAGTTGGACATCCCAATAAATAGATATGATTTTTCCTACGAAATCTGCCACAGCCCAGTTACTGTTCACAGATCGAGCAATCTTCCTTCAACAAATTGTATCTCCCTCTCCAAGAAGAATTTCGGGTCCAAAATCCATCAAACAAAGCTAGCTCAATGATCTTCATGATGAATCCAAATTTGCTCAACTTTAAATCTATTGAATCCACTTGCCAATCCTCCGAATCCCACTTAGTTGCTAACACGGATTTGACCATCTTCCAAGTATTTCTTCTCGAGCTAAAATGAGGTGTCTACACCATCCATAACCACCCACAATAAAATCAAGATAACAAGTATATAACGATAGGAGCAGCACGACGATCTTAAACATCCCACATCACACTCCTTTTACCGTTATTATCCCCAAGCATTACAGACATTCATCACTCAATGAATACAATTTTGACTCCCAAAGTCCCAATCAGAAAAAGATTACAATTTTGACTTAAATATCCGAAAGGAAAATCGGGATTCACTCGTGACTTTTCCCATTTTGCACGCCATTTTGAATACGGAATCACGAAGGATACGAAATGGCACTCATCTTCGGGATTCGTCGACAAATTTTATCCTTATCATATGGTCTGTCCTCATGGGAAATAGAAAAAGACTCTGGAAGTCTTTGTTATCAATTCCATTGGGTAAGTCGACCAACATTTTCAAAAGAAGGAATGCAATTTTCAAAAGAAGGAAGATATTCGCAATAGAATAAGGGCGGAAAGAGAGACTGGGAGCTGAGATCATTGGTGATTGGAGCCTCCACAAAAGAGGAAGACAGAGAAGCACTTTGAAAGTTGCCAGATTAGTTGTGTTTACCGTGGGATTTTCTAGGTGTTGACAATTTCAAGATACTTATCCTCCGGAGAAATTGATGTGTAAACTGCCATTGGATTGTAACTAACAAAGATGAGAAAAGATGAGAGAAAGGAATTGCATTCAATTGTCTAAATAAAGTATACTAGGAGGCTCCAATACATAAATTGAATCTTAGAGTCCAATCAGAAAATATAAGCAAGAAATATATATAAAAAAAAATCCTATGAGAATATATACAGGACATTATAAACTGAACAATCTAGACATATTAAATACACTATACACTAATAGCCCCTCAAACTCGAGATGATGCAGTAAACACCTTTAAAGTTTGCGAATCAAATTGCAAAAATGTCAAGAGGGTGTGTTTTCATGAAAATACCTATCTACTCCTCTGAAGTGATGTACTGTAGTTGGATCGTACTATTGAGAATCTATTGACTGATAAAGTGACAATCATTCTCGATGTGTTTGGTCCTCTCATGAAAAACATAATTACGGATAATTTGCGGAGAGCTTTGGTTGTCACACTGAAGTATGATGGCCTCAAAATGAAAAAAACCCATATCTGCTAGTAACCTCCTCAGTCACAAAAGTTAGGCAACCTCCTAGCAGTAGTGCAAAATTGAACAAGATCCGCAGTCCGTGAAAAATAGTTCCTTTTAAGTATCGAATAATATGGAGAATTGCAGTATAGTGTGATGACCAAGGTGGGGCCACCATGACCTAACCGACCACATGTACTGCTAAGCTATATTGAGTCGGGTAACATTAAGATACACCAATCCTCCAACCAATTGATAATAAAGAGTAGGGTCATGTAGTGGCACACTTTCAGTTAGAGTAAGTTTGATGTTATAATCCAACGACGTAGAAGTAACCTTGTTGTTTATTAGACATTCTCCAGACAACAAGTAAAACGCATACTTGGTCTAGGACAAATATTACCCTTCTTTGTTAGGAGTCACCTCAAGCCCTAAAAAATAGCTAAGGGGACCTAAGTCTTTCATCTCAAAATGTCTATGTGAGTGGGACTTCTCTCCCATGATAATCATATAATCCACATATAAAAGAAGTATAGTAATACCAATTCTGATGGTGCACACGGCTAGAATTGAGGGCCCAGAACACCCCTATTCGGCTGATTTTTCTCTCCAGGATCAATCAAGGACAAATATACCAGATCAGGGTGATTTGGGCTAATGTCGAGGTTCCCCATCGCTCTCATGGCCGATTTGTCTTGATCAAATTGATTTGGGTTTAATCCATATAATTGGGGCAGTGCTGGCTGAATCCAAGCTCTCATTTTTACCAATTTATCAAAAACAATCGTAAATAATTTCCCAAAAATCGACTCAACGGGCCCCAGGTATGCCACCAGCTACACTTAGGTCATCTCTCAGCGCTGGTACATAATAGAGCAGCTACACCAAACACACACACTCTCCTTGTGATCACCTCTATTGGTCCCGATGGCTCCTACTACACTTTTGAAGAGCACTATTGTGTTTCTGTATCCACCTCCATTGCTAGTTCTCTATTCATCGGCTTCAGGCAATTTTCATGCATGTGACCCCACTATTCTGCATTTGAAGCATAGGCTCGTAAATGCCCTCATAGTAAATTGATTGCTTCCACACCCCTTTCACGAGGGGCTTGCTTAGGTCGAATTGAATGCAAAGTATTGTGAAGTTTGCCCATGGTCGTGACTCCATCTTGTTAGAGGCTCAGGGCAAAGGGTCGATCTTTCCTACAATCTGGGTAACAATTTCCCTATCATAAAATTTTTGAGGAGAGACGGCAGCCTAACCCAAAGAGTCATGGCAGAGGGAGAAGCTTGATGAGGGTTATACTTCTGCTCCCACATCCTGATTGTATTACAATGAGACGAATTATGAACCATGGACTCTCTTTTGAAAACCTGATTCTGTCTTCATTGCTATGGAGAGATATCATGAAGAATTCATTCACGATATCAACCCAAAGAGTCATGGCAGAGGGAGAAGCTTGATGAGGGTTATACTTCGGCTCCCACATCCTGATTGTATTACAATGAGACGAATTATGAACCATGGACTCTCTTTTGAAACCCCGATTCTGTCTTCATTGCTATGGAGAGATATCATGAAGAATTCATTCACGATATCGATACATTCCATCCCAGCAGAGGGCTTCCACAAGTTCATTAGATTCAATACAAATAGTCCATGTTATAGAGGACGTCTCGATAGTCTTACAATCAATGAGCTCCTTTGCGGTGCTATGATCCATTGCTTTTCTTACCACTATAATAAGACCCGTGAAGTGCCATCCGGAGGAGGAACATCATTATCGCCGACCTGTCCAATCTGAAAAGCCTGTTAAAAAGCCTCGGGTATAACTTCCATGACCTTTCTTAACACGAGATTGCGGATTAAATTTTTTTTGTTAGCCTTTATCTCTGCTTTTATGAAGTTAGTTAGGAAACACATGAGTTTTAATGATGTCATTGAGTGTGATAGGTTTTAGTTGAATGATTCCCCTCATATCACTATAAATAAGACTCTAGAGAGCCTCAATAATATATTGAGCTGAGAGCTTCTCAAATTCCTCTGTTACTCTGTTTTTCTTCTTCTTCTTCGTTGAAGCTCTGGTTCGAAAGAGTTCTGCTTCATTGAGCTTAGCTTCATTAAGCTATGGTTAATATGGTATCAAAGCATTGAAGTTCTTGCCGCTGTCTAATTGCCTGCATCTTCGATCAAATATCTCATGGCTCAGAAAAGTCATTCGTAGCAAAATCAAAAACAAAATCAGACGCAAAACAGCAATAGCTTCCAGGCTCTCAACAATCCTTCTTCCTCTGTCACAAATGATCAAGCACCTATTGATCCACTTACACAAATAGACAATCATAGTCCTTTTTTTCTTCACAGTGGAGACCTCCTAGGGTTGATTCTAGTTTCTCATGTAATTGCTGGAGCTAATTATAATACATGGTCAAGGTTTATGCATGTAGCATTCAATGCGAAGAACAAATTGGGATTCATAAATGGAAGCATATCGCAACCTCTGGAAGGGGATGCAAGTGCAGGTGTTTGGTATCGGGTCAACAACATGGTGATTTCATGGCTTCTTAGCGTTGTCACAAAAGAAATTGCGGACACTTTACTGTATTACAAAATAGCACAACCAATCTAGACTGACCTCCAGGACAGATTTCAACAAAGCAACGTACCTCGAATTTTTGGTCTTAAGCAACAACTCACTTGTTTATCACAATGAACACTTGATGTCAATAAATAATTCACCAGACTTAAAATTCTCTGGGATGAATTAAAGAACTACCAGCCACTATCGACTTGTAATTGTGGAGGAATGACCACGTTGGTGGAACATTTGGAACAAGAATACGTTATGCAATTTCTCATGGGTTTAAATGAACTAATTTGCCAGAATCTTACCACAAATTCTCCTGATCTATCCATTAGCTTCTGTTTCAAATGCTTTTAATCTCGTTGTTTAGGAAGAAAGACAACGAATGATAGGAACAGGCACTTCCTTCGACAGAATCCATGGCGTTCAGTGCTACAGCAGCACCTGTGCCAACGACTAGAGTACCAGCACAACCTATGGACTAGGCCGAGGAAGGAAAGAAAAGCCTATTTGCATGCACGATTGGATAACAGGCCACAGGATTGACATATGCTACAAGTTACATGGGTGTCCTCTAGGTTTTCAGCCCATACCCAGATTACAAAGACCATTAGCCAGTGAAATTAAAGGCCTACTACAAAAGGACAAACGAACGCTTTTGGCACCGATAACTACTACAACGGTGTCAGTTTCTCCCTACACTCTCACTCAAGATCAAGTCCATCAATTGATTGCGCACTTGAGCTCGCAACTCAGCACACAACCTCGAGACATGCCTAAGACAGTGACAACTTCAGGACAAGAGTCTTCCATTCCACTCATTTCCAATGTCTATGGTACAATTAATATAGCTTCCCATTCTTCCTCTGTTTCTCTTCCTTTACTACCACAAATTCATGGATCATTGATTTTGGTGCCACTAATCATGTTTGTTGTAGTTCCATTTCTTTTATTGGTCTTCACTCCATTGTTGTTGTTGCTGTGACTTTACCTAATGGACTCTCAGTTGCAGTAACACAAGCAGAGACAGTGCAATTATCCTATTCTCTCATCCTTCATGAACTGTTTTATATACCTTCCTTCTCTTTCAATCTCATCATCGTTAGTTCCCTTACTTCCAGCCAATCTTGTCCAGTTAATTTTTTGCCACATTCATGTCTCATATAGGACCAGGCTCTAGGCTCGATGATTGGGAGGGGTGAGCTTAAAAATAGCCTCTATATTCTCAACTCAACACAAAGATACTCTGTTTCAGCTCTTGCATCTACCAACTCATCCATACGCAAAGTGTGGCACATGAGGCTTGGCCATCCTTCTACTGACAAGCTTCAAGTGCTACACGACGAGCTACACATTCCTGCTCCCCTACCTACTTCACCATCCCCATGCCATATTTGTTATTTGGCAAAATAGAGACGCTTACCTTTCTAGTCCAGAAACAATTTTTCAGCTCATCTTTTTAGATACTCGGGTCCTTTTGAAGTCCCAACAGTTAATGGTCACAGATTCTCCTTCACTATAGTTGATGATTGTTCATGAGCAACTTGGATTTGTTTGATGCGTGCTAAATCAGATGGTCTCTCTATTTTTCCCAGCTTCGATAATCTCATTCTCACACAATATCATACAAAAATAAAAAGTGTGCGATCAGACAATGCACCAAAGATGCAATTTCAGGATTTCTTTAGCTCAAAGGGAATTTCAATTACCAGTCTTGTGTAGAAACTCCTGAGCAAAATTTAGTGGTGGAATGTAAGCATCAACACGTTCTAATTGTTGCTCGAGCACTCCCTTTTCAGTCATGTTTACAAATTCCACATTGGGGAGACTGCATTTTGACAACAATCCATATGATAAACAAGACCTCTTCACCTCTTTTATCGAACAAAACTCCCTTTGAAATTCTGAATCATAAAAAGCCACGGTTGTTTGTGTTATAGCTCAACTTTTTCATCGATCAAAATTTGATCCCTGAGCACGAGCCTGCGTGTTTCTTGGTTATCCTCTTGGATATAAGGGATATAAACTCATGGATTTAGAAAGCAATGCAATCTTCATTTCATGCCATGTCATCTTTTATGAATTGATCTTTCCTTTTGAAAAACCCCCACCAGATACTTCACACATGGTTGTATTTGTTGATTGAATTCTGAAACACGCTCTTCATCTTTTGCCACACCATCCACTATAATTCTGCATACTATCACTCACTCTCAGCAAGTTTCTAAAGCACTAGCATACCTTTCTAACTAGCACTGCTATTTAGCCACAACAAATGACACTTCTACTACTGTCACTCATTCATCTTATCAACTTTCTCGTTACATTTCTTATGCTTGACTCTCTCTTCCTTACAAATTGTTTGTATTTTCTATTTCCTCTCAAATTGGACCATGTTGCTACTCTCAAGCTATCCAATCACAAGTATGGAAAGAGGCTATGCAGGCTGAGCTATGAGCTCTTGAGCAAAACAATACTTGGACAGTTATGCAATTATCTCCTGAGAAGAATGCTATGGAGTGCAAATGGGTTTTTCAAACCAAATGAATTGCAGATGGTTCTGTTGAAAGGTATAAGGCATGGCTCATGGCAAAAGGGTATACATAAAAGGAGGAATTGACTACTTGGATACATTTCTATCTAGTAGTAAAGCTTGTTACGATGAAATTATTGTTATCCATTGCAGTTGTTCATAACTACTCTTAACTCGGCTAGATGTGTCCAATGCTTCTTCATGGTGATCAACACGAAGAATTCTATATGACTTTGCCAAAGGATAGTGCAGAGGAGAGGGGGAGATGGTTCTACCTTCAAATCCTGTATGTAAACTAAATAAATCCATCTCTGGGCTAAAGCAAGCCTCTTGATAGTGGCTCAGCAAGTTCTCTGAGGCTCTACTTGCAAAAGGTTTCACTCAATCTCAAGGAGATCATTCTCTCTTCATAAAACACTCCTCTGTAGGATCATTCATAACATTATTGGTTTATGTGGGCTCAGCAAAAGAAGCCTTAGGAAGAAAGTCCAAAATCAAGGAGTTATGGCCTTTTCGATAATTCTTAGGGATTGAAATTGCTCGGTCCTCAATAGGCATTTCTATTTGCCAGAGAAAATATGCGCTGGAACTCTTAGCAGAAGCTGGGTATTTGGGTTGCAAGCCAAATTTATTACCTATGAATCCCGACATCAAGTTGACTTAGGAAGATTGGAATTTGTTAGAAGACCCCATAAGCTATAGAAGGCTCACTAGAAGACTGGTTTATTTAACCATAACTAGGCCTGACTCGAGTCATTTAGTTAAAAGGCTTAGCAACTTCTAGCAGCTCCGTGAGACAAGCATTTGGAGGCAGCTTTAAAAATTCTACAATACATAAAGAAGGGCAAAATGATAGCAGAGGTCCTATAACTTTGCTATTTTTGGCATTTGAGTCCTATAAGTTTGAAAGTGGCGAAATGAGTCCTATAACGTCAGTTCCGTAACATACTTGAGTCCGGACCGTTATCCTCTGTTAGTGTTTGGCTGATGTGTGCTTAAAACCGTCCATTCCGCACATGTGGCATGCTCGCGTGACAATTTAATATGACACATAGGTTGCTGACATGGCGAGGTAGTACAATTGCTTTTTTGCCTTTTACAATTCATTTCAAAATGTACCAAACGTACTACAAAATTAAATAAATTAAAATAATTAAAAATAAAAGAAAATGTCAGCAACTTTTACCTATTGAAGACAACAGCAATAGCATCGAAATTGGTCAGCCTCTCCATAAAGACTTGAGGTCGGCAGTCCTCTTGGCTGTCCCAAACCTCACCACTGGCACCCGTGTCATCTCGTCCCTCAGGATGACGCTGGTGGCCCCGCCAGATATCGCGATGGCCTTGCATCCACGACTAGTGCTAGCCACGAGGCAGCCCTCCATGGTGGCCATCGGGACGGAGTACTCCATGTTGTCCAGCCGGAGAGGCCCGGCTATCCCCATAGGAATCTGCACGGACCTCACTGGCTTCTCGCAGCATTGCCCTAGGACCAACTAGTAGTTGAACCCATCCAGCGGCAGCCCCGCCAGGGACCGCCTTGTAGTCTGCTGCAGCGCCTCCTGCCTGATCCCCGCGACCCTCTAGCAGTCCCCGAGCTTTGACTCTAGCAAGTACGAAGGGGAGGTCCACGCCATTTTCTTTTATTTTTAAATATTTTAATTTATTTAATTTTATAGTATGTTTGGTACATTTTGAAAATTTGATGAA
>JAOYND010232656.1:0-13574 GCA_025802135.1 Lagerstroemia fauriei
TTATATTATATGAGAAAATTAAATTACACAGAAAATGATTATTTTACATGGAAATTAGTTTGTAATATAAAATTGTTGTGTTTCATAAGAATTTTAGATTGTAGGAAAAGTGAATAGAAGTATAATATTATAATATTTAATGTAATAGGAAATGAGTTTACTTTTACAATAATACCCCTTTTTATAAAAATGGTCTCTCATGTAAAGGGCAACTTGGGTATTTTAAAGTAAGTCCCCATGTACTATTACAGTCCATTTTGATGTGAAATTCTCAGGTGAGCCGAGTGCATGAATAAAGCGATGAACTTAATTAATAAATATTTGACACGTAAGCAAATATATAAAATCATGTCTAAAAATACTGATAAAAAATCATGTCTAAAAATAATTGTTATTAATAAATATAAAAAAATAATATGATATTTAATGATGATGTATTAAATATTTATTGATAGAATACATGGATAATATGGTGAGAAGAGTTTATGCAAGAATCACTCCATTTTGATGGAGTCTCTTTCCCGGGAAAGAAGGACGGGGAACCCGGCAAAATATTTCCGGCCCTGTAAAATGTAATAAAATTTGTTGTTTTTGTTTGCGAAGGAGAAATTATTTTAACATAAAAAAAAAAGAATTTTGAATTTTTTAATAAAAAAAGAAATCTATAAGTATAATACAATGATAGAAAATAAAGAGAAATTAACTCTTACAGTGAGGATTGAACTTATAATCTTGATTTTTGTGCTATGTTAACTTTATATATATTACATATTTTAACACATTTTTTGGCTTTAATCAGATGCAAACTCTTGAGTTTAAGTGAACTTTGGATGTTTCTTGAGTATTTTGTGATGTTTCAATTCCAGATACTTAATTCAGGTTTATTTGATTGTAGGAAGTCACGGGAACCAAGAATCGAAGTGTGATGAATTCGAGGAAGACATGTCAGGGTATGAGCCTAGGCATACAAGGGCAGAAGACTTTTCAACACGACCTACCAAGGCATGTGCCGGGCGTACCTTCACAGTATGCATTCTGATGCTTTGTGCCAAGGCATGTGCCGCGGCAGGTAGCGGCAGATTATGGACGACAAGATTTTAAAGACTGAGACTTCTAAAGCACGATATCTGTGATATTTTGGATCAGATTAAGTCCGAAAAAAAGGAGGAAAAGAAGAATATCTCAAGATCTCATAAGAGCAACTAAAAATATCACAAGAATATCTTGAGAGATATGGGAGGAAACAAATCAATTTATATATTGAAGTGTTTTGGTAGTTTGAGAGGATCCTAGAATTTTCTTTTGAGAGTTTTTGAGAGACAGCACCAACATCAAGGAAGAATCAATTCGACAACAAGGGAAAGTGGAGATCTTGAGACGGGATTGCAACTCTCTACCGGATTAGAGTTTCCTTCTCTCTTCTCTTTAGTTTACTTGATGTATTCCTTGATTACGTCGATTGTTGACTCAAATTCCGTTATGAACTAATTGTTATTTTTCCTAAAGTGATCAATGGATCCTATTTCCTGATCTTGTTTTTTAGTTCACTTCTCATGTGTCTATTGGTTTAATTGAGTTGTTTATGCTTGTCTCAAACTTAATGCAATTTAATTGACTGGCCACGAATTAAGTTGATCCGGTAATCTAGTTGAACTCGACAGAGGAATTCTAGGTTAAGCTAGGGAAAGCATAGCTTAGGTTAATCCGCATTGAAAGACGGGATTTTTAGTGAAAGTGATAGACATATACCTGATCACCCTAAGTAGCCAATTAGGATTGATTTTTAGTGGGTCCTTACTTGTTAATCACCTAGACATAGAGTAAATTGACTAGTTGAGGATACGGACTTATTACAAGTGACAGCTGCGTAAGACGATAGTGAACCCTAGGTTAGCAACAAAATTAAATTCAAAGGCATAGGTAGAAGGGAACTAGAATTAGGTTTAAGAATAGGTGAAATTGTGATCCTTAGGGTTTTTAATTCTGATTAATTGAAATTTCACTGTTTACTATTCTCATTTTAATTTTCTTGCTTCTATTCATAATTGATTGTTTGGACAAGAGAGAGTTGCTATAATTTCAGTAATTAATTGGATTCTGATTAGGTCTTTGTGGAACGACACTCGTTCTCATTACTATAATACTCGTTCGACACGTGCACTTGCTTTTGGACGATAAATAATCTCGAACATGTGACAATACCAATGCCATTTAAAAAAATTTAAATATGATGACAGTACGGGTCAATTTATGACCTAGAATTTAATTTCGGCCTTAAAACTAGGCTCATGACTTAAGCCCGTAGCCTTTACCGTTTGCATTTGCAAGACTTCCATTCTTCATTGTTTAATACTTACTAGGAGAAATTGTAGATTGCAGCAGCGCTTGCACGATTGACGTGATTTTTCACCGAGAGAAAAGCAGTTGTATTTTACTAAATTATAGAAAACATGCAACGGTGTCTAATTATAAAGTGCTGGTACTTTTCTCTAAAAAAGGTACATCAACGATATTTCGTGATACAATTATTGCATTGAAGATTTTCTCATAATATTAGGGATGCAAGGGTATTGGAAAGCTCCCATGGAATTCAGGTAAGATTTGGATACCGACAGTCATTAAATCGTGACTATTTGACCGGTGGTTTTTCGGTACATATTTGATAGTTCCCCCTTCATTTTATAATTTTATTTAACTCATCCACTAAAATTTCAAAAGTATGTTGATAATCACCTTCACGTGATATCACCACGTTGCGTCATGATTCTTCTGCCGGGAGTAGCATGAAAAGGTTCTTCATTTGGAACAGACCATACTAAATATTTAGTGTGTAATAGAAGATGAGTTGATCATATAAATCACTCTCAGATGTTACGCGTGTAAATTTTTCACAATTTCAAGTATCAATTTTACACTGAGCAAGATCTGAATGACATTTCACACAATGAACTTATTACATATTACATGCAGAATTGATTTTACGTGGTACGTCAGGATTCATCATACAGTCATCCTTCGTACATATTTATTTAGAAAATGATATTTGTTGGCAAACATTATTCATCGACCTACACATTATGCAGATGGTAGTTTAGAATACCTGCTATATAACGTTGGAAAATGGTAATTAAGTTGTGAATGAGAAATCGATTCTCAGAGAAAATAATTAAGGCGGCATAATGATCGTACTAATTCGAATTAATCAAATGTGATTAATATTGTAATGATCGTATTAATTCAAGTGTACCGGTCATATTAATACAATAACAACCATATTAATTCAAGAGTAACAATCAAATTAATATTATAATGGTCATAATAATTCAGTAACTGTCGTATCAATGCAGTGTAAAGTGCCAAATTAATATTTTAATGGTAATATACTGTAACTGACATATTAATACAATGTAATAATCGAATTAATATTGTGACGGTGATATTAATGCAATTTAACTGAAAATACAATATTAAAGCAGTGTAATAGCCAAATTAATTATCGTTAAATGGCAACCTTTATAAATTGAGCCTTTTGGTCAATGCTGAATATACAGTTTTCGAACTCAAAACACAAATTTTCTATATTTTTCATGCATAGTTTTTAAAATAGTGTTCAGACTCTGATCAATTCGCGTTGGAGTTTCAAGTTTGGTGCTACTTACAACTCTGTCATCGTTGTATCTTGAGAGACTGATGTTGAGATGTCCTCAACACGACCGAGAGAGGGCGAATTAGTCTTAAGTTAAATGTGACTGTCACATGTCTCGGCTCTTATTTATGTCTCTACACTCTTTTTATAATTTTGTATTTTGATTCAATTCATTTATTTTATTTATATTACTATATCTTGTCCTTCGACTTTATGTCGTGATGTTAAATTTTTTTTTCCCATTTATAATTGTAGTCATCTAATATTACTATCATGTATTATGTTCTAACAATCTTAAAAGTAATTTGGTTTGTCTTTTGATCTTAGTTGGCTACTAAAAATACTCCTAATGTTGTTGCTACCAATGATGTTGTCACTGCTATGGCCAAGGGTTCAGGCTCTACCCAAGTCGTGCCTTTGGGAGGTACCAACACTATACCTGCTATGGTTCTTGTGAACCACAATGAGAAACCTGAGAAGTCCAATAAGTTGATTTTCAAAAGGTGACAGCATAAAATGCTCTTATACCTGACCACATGAACCTGGCTAGGTTCTTTATTAGCGAAGCTCTTAAGTTTCTGAGGGGCAATCAGATGCCCTGACTTTTCAAACAGTTGAAGCCTAAAATCACTCTGATCTCATATGCAGAAACCACATCTTAAACAGTCTGCACGACTCACTGTACAATGTGCACTGTACACTTTAGATAGACAAGTCACTTTGAGACTCCTTGGACTGCAAGTGTAGGATAGAGGATCTCGGCACAAAGAAATTTGTCGTCGGACAGTTCCTCAAATACAAGATGGTAGATTTCAAGACAATTATAAGACAATGGAAAGAGATTCGAGTAATTTTGCATGAAATTCATACAGAAGATATGATTCTTAGTGAAACCTTGTGACTGCAATAAATGAGAAATTGCCACCAAGGTGGACTTCAAGAACTACTTCAAATACAGGAGGAAGGAAATATCATTGGAGGACCTAGACTTCTCAACTAAGAAGACGAGGGGTCTGAGAAGAGCATTCATGCATTTGTGTCAAGACTAATGTGGTGGAGCATGGGCAAATCTCGAAACCCAAGAAGAACAAGGCCAACCTCGAGCCTAAGGAAGGTGTTTCCAAGAATAAGTTCCAAGGAAAATACTTCAACCGTGACCGTAAGTGCCACAGGTTTGCTGATTGCCAACTTCCCAAAAAGAAGAAGCCTGAGACCAATGTGATTGATGCAGTTTCCTAGGATGTGTCTAACATCAACCTCTCAGTTGTGGTTTCAGAGATAAATCTGGTATGGTCAAATCCCAAGGAGTGGTGGATTGGCATTAGAACTATTTCGGCATGCCTACTCCATCTTAGACCTCTTCGCAACCTTCGAGCTTATTAGTGGAAAAAAATTGTGCATAAAAAACTCGTCCTCATCTGTTCTTGAAGGCCAAGGGAAGGTGGTGCAAAAGATACTTCTGAAAAAGCTGTTGACCCTTAAGAATGTGTTCTACATGCCAGAAATTTGGAAGAACCTAGTGTTGAATTCTTTGATAAATAAACACAGATTTAAGATACTTTTTGAGTCAGACAAGGTTATTTTATCAAAATCTAGAATATATGTTGGGAAGGGGTATGAACGTAATGGGTTGTTTAAGCTCAATGCGATGACAATCATTAATAAAGAGACTTCCTCTTCCACTTACTTGATTGATTCTTCCAATTTCTGGCATGATAGACTAGAACATGTTAATGATGATACTATGTGAAAATTGATTAACATGGAACATATACTGAAATTCCAAATCAATTTGAATCGCAAGTATGAAACTTGCATTGGGGTAAATTACCGAGGTCATCATTCCAAACAATTAAAAGAAATACAAAATCATTTGTATATTTATAGTGATGTTTGTTATTTAACTTCTATACAAATAAGAGACAGTAATAAATAATTTATTACTTAATCGATTTGAATCACAAGTGTGAAACTTGCATTGAGGTAAATTACCGAGGTCATCGTTCCAAACAATTAAAAGAAATACAAAATCACTTGAATATTCATAGTGATATTTGTGATTTAAAGTTTGCAGAAATAAGAGGCAGTATTAAATAATTTATTACTTTCATCGATGATAGCCTGAAATACTGTTATGTGCATTTGCTTAAGAGCAAAGATGAAATAAAGCCTTAAAAAATTTATTGTTTATAAGAATTAAGTTGAAAATCAACTCAATAAGTTTGGTGTTCTTGTTTATTGCTTTCATTGGTATTTAACTTCACTCGTTGAATTCGATTGTTTGAATGAGGTGCGTCTGTGTTAATTTCAATATTTAGTTATCCGAACTACATTTCTGTGAAATGACACTCGTTCTTCTTTCTATATTACTAGTGTGACACGTTGAACACTAGGAGTTGATATCTTAGTACAATTTGAGCATAGACATGATTGGACCGTAACAGGGACCCGCATGCACCGAGATTTTTCCCATTGTTATTAAAAGGAAACTGATGGATCCATAGGTCTAATAAGAGATGGGATACAGAAAAGTAGTAAGTGCATGAGAATTTGGAGAAGAAAATCTTGCATTGTTATGTCTCACAAGGATGTGGTGAGAAAGAATCGATTAAATTGCTTTAATTAATCTATACTATTATATGCAAACCTTTGAGTGATTTGGTGTCTTTTTTATTTTATATATTTGTTCTCAATCTGATTTACATATTAAAATTTATAGCATGCATCTGATTTTTAGTTTAAGGACAAAACAGTCATTCTTCTCATTCCATATCTACAATCTTAATAACAAAATGTTAACTTATCAGATTTCCTTATCTCACTCTATATCTACAATTTTAACAGTAAAAATTTGTCATATTTTTGAACGAATAATTTGAAATTGCAAATATGAAAAGTAAAGTTGACGTAGTACACTGATAAAAATTGAGAATACTCTACTTATTAAAGTAAAGTTAACAAATTTTAAATTAATTAAATTGTAATAAGTTATAAATAAATAATATAATTACACAAATTCATTCAAATATTTCACATTTATTTATTTTTGTTTTCTTTCCATGCATAACACGAGTCCATGTCCAGTTATAATTATGGTAATTGTTCGAGTGATTGACACTAATTTACCTGTTCGTCATATTTTCATTAGTATTTCATCATATTACGTGATGAAATAGAATTGCTTAAGAATTTCTCAAATTTAGACCACTTCTTTATCTGATAGTGATAAGTGTGTCACGATAAATCCTTTTAAAGTATTTTAGATTTTTTTTCCCCATATATGCTCCATCTGCAGCGGTTTTTTGGCAATGAAAATTTCTTTCACACGACATTAGAAAAAGTTAATTCTTACTTGTTGTCAAGGGAGAGATATTTTTATGTAAAGCGTATATCGCGTGACAGTGCTTAAATAATATCACAAATTAATAAGATTAAGTTATTTTAAATTTTTTAATAAAGTCCTAAAAGTAAAAAATGAAAATAATTGAATTTCATTAGTCAGTGATATTCTGTACCCGTTACGTACAAGACTTTCTCCACGGAAGGAGAGAGGAATTGAATTGTTCGCGGAACAGATTTTACTTTTCAAGCTGTGGTCGATTCTCCAAACTCTTTATAGCAATACAGCGTCTCAAACAAGCCAGAAATCTGAAAAGCAATGAACCATTTTAAATGGGTCTTTTCCCGTTTAGTCCAGTCATGTTCGGATCTCTAGCTTTTTCCTTCTTCAATCTAGGGGTGAAAGTGGTATAGGTCATGTGGATCCTTTTTTTTTTTTGGTAAATAGTCGGGCTCTGACTTTTTCGGATAGATTTTTTCGAGTCTAAAAAACTATACCGAGTATTGTTTATGGTCATGATAAATCGACCGCTTCACACGTGGTTTTTTCGGGCACTGACTTTTTAATATGATTAGGTTGAAATTAGGATTTCAATTGAATAATTCAAAATTTTTACAAATTTAATCAAACTTCTATATCAAAAATATTTTTATATAATATTTATTTGGACATGATTATATTATCGGATCAGGATCCAACTTTATTGGGCCGGTTTTTCCTTCCATAAAAAATCACCTGATTTTCATATAAGGCCCCAAATATTCATTTTTTGGGTTGGTCTTGATCGATTTTTTCAGCTCTTTTACTTACACCCTTACTTCAATCTATCTATATTTAGAAGTTCAATGTGGACGAACTAGTCATGGTTCTGACCGGGTCGGTCTTCCATGAAAAATCTTCCACAATTATAAATTTTCTCTGTCCTCAAATTTAAATATGAGATTTCAATTAAAAAAAGAGATATTGAATAATTACAATAAAGAATTTTGAGATTTGAAATTGGATTTGTCGACAACACCTATATGTGTTGTCGCGCATACACTTCAACCAAGCACCTATTCTTTTTGTTTTAATTTTTTTTATTTGCACCACGCAATATTTTTGAACCAATCAAGAGTAATTTATAACCATGCTAGAATTCCTAAAAATATTCTTATCAATCCTCCCAACACGAAGATCGATCTTTAAATTTTTAGACCGACCTCAGGTTGACCTTGTTGCTCTAATTCAGACCTACACTACAATCCTTCTTCCACCATAGCTTGTCAAGTCGATAGGCATGAAATGTTAGATCCGTATACTTTGGGCAGCTTTTTATTTAATGCGTATCCAAAGCCTCATTGGAATTTTCCATGAAATAGTAGGAAAGATCTCAAAATGCTGACGGTCATGCACAAGATTTTACTGATTGGACGAGGGGACTTCCACAAGAACAAAACGATGAAGTTGGACAGGAAGTATCCTTTTCAAGTAAAAACTAAGAAATATAGGAAAAAAAGTCTTCAATGAAGTGATTATACCACGTATTAATACTGTTATGATATATCCATTTAATCAGAACTCGACATATAATCAATAATTATATAATTATAATTATTAAATCCTAAAAATATATATGAAAAATTCTAATAATTTGTGCACTCTAATTGAATAAATATATAAATGGTAAATTCTATTTTGATAGTTATTTCATAGAAGTACCGTCTACATGGTATGACCGCTCCAACAAAATCTTTCTCGAAGCATCGACACTACAAAAAAAAAAAACCAGTGACATGGCATCGATTTTCTTCCTTCCTTTTGCAGTCTTTTTTTTCAAATAAAACCACGGACTTCTTGAATTATAGAAAGTTTTTGATGGCATTATACTATCGGATAGTGTTGAACTCTGGTTGTTCAATGTATCTGATATAATCAATATAATCGTGGTTGAACACGAAAAGTCGAACATTGAATAGCGGGGTGATATAGTTGCCAACACTCATACCTCCCTTATAGAAAAAAAAAAGAGGGAATTGTAGAGGTAGTCCTAAAAATTTGTCATTTCTCGTAAGTTAGTCCTATAAGTTTTAAAGTGACCTTTTCAGTTCTAAATGTTTTCTTCGTTACACACATTAAGTCCATTCCCTCATATGTTGCTGATGTGTCACTGACGGCGTTAAATCATCATTTTTCTGTTAATTTGGTTGGCGTGATGGTAATATATTTAATTTGATATTTTTCAACCCGATTTATTTTAGTAAGCTCTTCATACCCAGTTCAACTGGCAGAGAACAAGGATTTTTCAAGTTTGGACTATGATATTTATTTTATTTTTAAATTTATTACATCGATTTTGATCTAACCGGGTAGTCGGGTCATGACACGAATTTGTCGTGTTAATTTTCTAAATCTTAAAAATCACTTAAAATTTATTTAGGATCCTATAAAATGTCTATTCACATGTGTCATGTCATATATTTAATGTAAAAATACCAATTTATGTGTCATGTTAGCAAACTAACGGCAAAATTAGAAGAATTAACGGTGTTAGTGACACGTCAGCGGCATTCTAACGGTAAGTTACAGGATGAACTTCACATATCTAATGGAGCAAATATTTAGGACTGAAAATATCATTTTAAAACTTAGAGGACTAATTTATGAGAAATGATAACTTTTTAAGACTAACAACATAATTTTCCCAAAAAGGAAGACATGACACCAGCGTTTGTACATGTATGTAGCAAGAGACAGCTACTGAGTCTATGGCAAAGGATCATGTTTCGTATGAAAAGTGGATTAAATCCTTTATACTTTGTCGTATAATAACACATAAATATGTGATTTTGTATATTTTTAGCAGAAAGTCCCTATGCGATGCAGCTGCTTCTAATTAAAATAGGCACGAGAAATCCCATCAACTAGAATTGTACTTACAGGGACTCTTGATCCCACGATTGCAAATACTAGTGAGTGTGGTGTGCTAGAGATATTTTATGATTATTTAGGAAATTGAATATTTGATAAAAAAAATCGTATCGATCAAATAAATTAGCTAAAATCTCTAGAATTTTATCATAGCAAATTTGATATTATTTTTTATATTCCAAATTATTAGTTTTCTAGTTTATTTTATTTTCAGATCCTAAGTTGGTCAACTTATGTAATCTTTGAGTCGGTTAGTAATTTTAATAAAGCTGCACTCCCATTGTTTCGAATTTGGCCAACCACATTTATCTCATTCAACATCTCAGTTCTCTTTGTCCCTCATGAACTATATAAAATTTATAATGGTATCAGAGCAGGTCGATCTTGATATTGCCATGCGACGATGACAATTGAACACATCTGAATTCAAAAAGGTTCATGTCATCCTCTGAGGTCTGAAGTCCGAGAAGTAAAGACCTAAGCCGATTTTTCGACCACTGAAGGCAGAAAGCCTCAAGTTATTAATGTTTCTCAACTTTTGAAGCGAAAATGCTCAAGTTGATTTCAAAAGTCAAGTCATCGTCATCAACATTGATTATGTGCAATCGATGCACTGCATGCTCATCTTGAGGGGGAATGTTAGACATATTTTATGGTTATTTAAGAAATTGAATAATTGATAACAAGATCGTATCGTAGCTCTAGGATTTTATCATATCATATTTGACATTATTTTTTAATTCCCAATTATTGGTTTCCTAGTTTATTTTATTTTCAAAGCCTATAAATAGGTGGATCGACTTATGTAATCTTTGAGTCGGTTAATAATTCTAATAAAGCTGCACTCTCGTGGTTTGGGATTGTGGCCGACCACGTTTATCTCTTTCAATATCTCTACTCTCCTAGTCCCTCATGAATAATATAAAAATTGTGATGGGTGGCATATATTTCACATCGAAAAGTGCAAGTCAAGTCGAACAGTTAGAATCCGATTTCATTCGGTTTTATCGATATCAATTCAGGAAAATAGAGGTTTATTTTAAAAATATAAGATTACTATGAAATTCTTGATTTTAAGAAGAGATTTTTCTGTATATATGAGTCAATTAAAGAATACATCGAATAGACTGAGACGAGGATCTCAAAGAAAAGGAAACTAGAATCGTTGTCTAAGTAAGGTTATTCGGTCTCTTGCCAAGTTAGTTAAATTATGATATTAAATACAACAGATCAGAGATTTAAGGTAAAGGAAATAGATATCTGATTAGGAAGAAATGAACGTGCATTACTCCGATCCTGTCTAGCATAGACAACGCTTTCTATCTCTGGTATTCTACAGTAATTCCATTCAATCAAAGTAAATCCCAATAATCGGTATGTTATGCAACATAGCCATGTACAGATGAAGTAAAGATAAAAGAGAGTTTGATATATTTAGTACTGTCATCGTCCTATAATCTAATAGCCTCGGGTTTGATCTCACTAGTGGAATCTATCGTACCCTTTTACTTAGGGTTGTGCATAAAAATCACAGAACCGAATTGAACTGCCGAACCGAACAAAAATTAACCGAACCATAGAAACCGGTTCGTTAATGGTTCGGTTAATTACTTGATATAATTAGTTCGGTTAATTATAATTAATTGAACCGAATCGTTTCTAATTAAAAATCAAATAAAATAAAATTTAAAATTTAAAATATACAATTTTAAACTAAAATAAATATTCAGTTTGTTTTTTAGAGTTCGATTCAATTAATTTCGAACCCAACAACACCAAATGTGCTTTAGCTTTATTATATTAAATTCTATTCATTTATATAAAAAATCAGTTAATTGAATTGTTCAAACTGATTTTTAACAATTCGATTTTTTCATCTTAAAGTAGTTACGGTTTGGCCCCTATATCGCACAATCCAACTGAACCGGAAATGTGGTTCGGTTAGATTTGAAACGATTTTTCGAACCGACCGAACCATAAATAGTCCTACTTTTATTCCCTCTTTTTTCTACTATTTTTATATTTATGTGTCTCTTTTTTTACATTGAAAAGGAAAGCAAGGACATGCTCAAACAATTAATATGAATACAATAAGTCAACACCAAATCAGATCGAATAACCATCCTTATCCCCATGAACCTAGTAAGATATCGCTCCTACGGGAAAATCTATCCATTCTGATGCAATGCAGGAAAGAGAAATCCTAATTGTAAGAAAATAACAAATCAATCCGTTAACCACCATGACTCCTACAGAGGTGGTTTAGAACAGTACGTACAACCTTGAGGGCATGACAAGTACGTACATGATAATGCCTGGTGGGACAGTTATATCATGTATCAATAATGACGATATACATCCATCCAATCAAAACTTAACATGTAATTAATAATTATACAGGTATAATTATCAAATCCTAAAATTTCCTAAAAATATAAACAACTCATAGCAAACAGTGAACTCTAATTGGACAGATATATAAATAAAAGATTCTGATTGGACGAATATATTATATTAGCATTGCTTAAGTGGTATGACCGCTCTAGTAAAAACTTTCTCCAAGTACTGGGTTTCGGCATCAGGTTTTGGTAATTCTGTAATTTGACTAGAATATTAAGGATAAAATTGGCTACTCATATTGTTGACTTAAAAGATGAGAAATTATTATGTGTGGTAGCTCATGGATGACGTGGTGAATCTAACCAATGAACATTTGATATGTCAGCAAGTATTTTAAATTATATTTAAACAATGAATATTATTAATTGATAGAAAAAGATAATGTGATACTTTATGATGACGTGTTTAATATTGGTTATAGAGCTCACGAATGACACGTGGTAAGCTGAGCTCATGTAAGAATCTTTTCTTAAAAGACAGAGAAAGGAGTAATAGTCATTCGTTCCTTCGCATGATGGAATATGAGTTCGAAAAATTGGGTGATCGGAATGGCAATTTCATTTCCTTTTTATGCAACTAAAGAAAAGGAATAGAATGGAGACTAAAATGACGATTTCGATTTTATTTCATTTTCTTGTACCAAACGGGACATAAGTGGATTGATCCATGGTGCACACCCAATATAAATAGTTGCATACATTTTTACGGGAATTGACTAAAGATGTTCATGATTTGGTTCGATTCAGCAGTATAGAGGTCAAACCGTAACTAATTTAAGAAGAAAAAATCGAGTTGTTAAAAACCGCTTCAAACAATTCGGTTAACCGATCTTTTATAAAAATGAATGGATTTAATATATAAAATACATTTGGTTTGGTTCAGTTCAGAATTAATTGAACCGAACCGTTAAAAAAATTGATATTTATTTTAGTTTAAAATTGCATATTTTTAATTTAAATTTTATCTTATTTAATTTTTAATTAGAAACAGTTCGTTTTGGTTAACTGCAATGAACCCAACTAATTATATCAAGTAATTAGTCAAACATCTTCTCGGTAAAAAAGACTGGACCATAAGTGAACCGTTTTGTATGGTCGGTTATTTTTACTTTGATTCGGTTCGTTTGGTTTTTATGCACGGCCTTAGAATTGACAAACACTTTTTTTTTAATAATTAAATTGACAAACACTAAAATTCCTTCCTTTCTCCTCTTACACCGTTCTGTACGATTGTTGGTTATTCATTCGATTTGTTGGTCTTTCTTGGACAGGATGACCC